>JANAVB010029619.1:1071504-1288351 GCA_029216955.1 Iris pallida
CACCTAGAATGGAGTCGCATTCGTGTGGAACGACGACTGTTAATCTAGCTTCCAGGAGTTAAAGAAACGGCTCGTCTCAGCTCCGATCCTTGCATTTTCGGATGGTCCAGAAGGGTTTCAGATATTCAGCGATGCATCGAGAACTGTCTTAGGGTGCGTGATCATGCAAAGGGATAAGGTAATTTTGTTTGCTTTGAGATAATTGAAGCAATACGAAAAGAATTACCCTACGCATGATCTTGAGCTAGCGACAATTATGTTCACGTTGAACTTACGGCAGCGACACTATCTATATGGTGTGGCTTGCTGCATCTATATGGATCATAAAAGCCTTAAATATATTTTTACCCAATGGGACTTGAACTTACGGCAGCGGTGTTGGCTAGAACACATCAAAGACTATGATCTGACTATCGAGTACACGTCGGGTAAGGGAAACTTTGTAGCGGATGCTCTGAGTAGAATGTTCGCATGGTGCTTGGCTATCAACCGTGACATACAACGAGAATTGGAATAAATGGGCATCGAACTCCGAATTCGATACAGAGGAGCACAATTGGCCCAATTGCACCATGAGTCGAGCTTGCACAAAAAGATAAAGACCGCACCGGAGGGCGACCCATTCCTGAAGAAGATATGCGAGCTGATTTCGACAGAAAAGGCGACTGAGTTTGTGGTGGACGAGGGCAGAATGACGCTGGTGAAGGGAAGAATATGCTTACCAGACCATATCAAACTTAGAAAAGAAATTCTGACGGAGGCTCACTATGCGAAGTACTCATTGCATCTTGGAAGCACCAAGATGTACAAGGACTTGTACATGCCTTTCTGGTGGTATGGCATAAAGAGAAGATGTGGCAACTTTTTGTTTGCCATGACAAAAGGTTATAGGAACTTTTTGTGTAATAAACATAAAAAGAGTACAATCGATTCCTAAATTAGAGATCTAAGTATAAAATTTCTGGGAAGTGTGACGGTGGAGATCGAGCACTGCAGCGGCTCCATTACTCCATTGCCGATCTGACGACGAGTTGAACTTGCTTTGGCTTTCTGGTGCTGATGATCGAAACTCTAGGGTTGTCAATCAAGAGGGTACCAAAGTTGAAGATTTCAAAGCCTCTTTATCGAAGGAAAACTCCTTCTATTTATAGGGGAGCATATAAGAGATATGTATAAAGATTGTGTAGGAATACTGCACAGAGATATGAGAGAATCTCAAGGTTATACGGTGGGGGCTGCTGCTGAGCTGACACGTGACAGACGTTAGAATTCTCTTTTATCAAGATCTTTGGAAGAGTTATCAATAACTGAATAAACGAAACATAGCATATGTCTATTGTTTGATAGGATGAACCTAAGCAGATTATGTTCTTATCTCCGATGTTGGATTTTGTCTTATCTTAGGGGGCTATTTCTTTAAAAAAAAACTGATTGGATATGGCCCTCATTTATGAGAACAAATTCCATCCTTATCTATGGTTTAAACAAACCGAAAGGATATGGCTCTTATCAACAGAATCGAACTATGTTATATCATAAGAGCAGTGGTTTAAACAAACCAATTCAGATACTATCTGAAAAGGTACCCGTAGAAGTAAGCTACCTGTACTTTTGGCGAAGCTTCTATGTCACTGCGCTTCTGGGCTACGAGTAGACTGTTCTTCAGGCGATGGAGTTACTACACTTTTAGAGCGACGAGGTGACTGTGCTTTAAGCGACGGAGTCACTCCACTTTTAGGGCAACAAGTGGACTTGTGCTTAGGCGACGAAGTTACTGTGCTTTAGGGAGACAAGTGGGCTTGTGCTTCAGACGACAAAGTCACTGTGCTTTAGGGCGACGAGTAGACTTGTGCCTTAGGCAATGAAGTCACTGTGAGTAAGACTTGGTCTTAAAGATGAACGAGTTACTGTGCATTTGGGTTGTCGCCAGGGCGCTATGGAAGGAACAAGTTGGCTGCAGTCCTGAGTCGAGGAGAGGGCGCAGTCAGTTGTCTGCGCTTCGGGGACGATAAAGCTAGTTCTGTTAAAGTCTTCTAAAAGCAATTAATGAATGCTCTTTTGGTGGACGAGTCGGTCATCCTCTTCTTTAATTACCGTCGTCATTTAAGGGAATTCCAAGAAGTTAGTGGCCTAGGATTCAGTCAAAATGAACCTATTAAATGAGGTTTATTATGCTAAGTTTAAGGTTCATCCATTAATTCGGGGGCCTTTAACCGACGGCCACATGGCTTGTGGGTGGACCACACTCACCCTATATAATGGAAAGCCTTTCTGAAGGGTTGTGTCTTCTGTCTCTTAACATTCCTACGATCATGCTCGATCCTGACTTAGCTTCGAACGGCCGTTGGCCTTATACAAGTCGACTGTTGGTTGTGGATCCCTTCGTTCCAAGAAGCTATGTCCTTGTAGAAGAACTGCTGCTGAGTTTTGAAATGCACTTGAGCGTTTGGCGTCAGGAGTTCGAACCTGAACAACATCTTGGAGGTCTTCGAGATCCAAGCTTTCGGGTTTGGATTGATTGCCCATCCGAAGAGCCACAGGTTGTGCTCTGCCCTGCTCAATGACGGTGGCACAGCCTATGCTATGGACAGAGTTCTTGCTCGGGCCAATAGCTGCTTCTGGAAGTGACTCATTCTGACAGTACTGCACGTCTAGTGGCTGCACGTCTGTGAAGATTAACCCCTTTGTAGCTTTTTAGGCGCTTTACTTCTTTTTCTTGACGAATCTGTAATAGATCCTTATAGACATAATTTAAAAAAAGTAGCTCTTTTCTTGTAATCATGAGGAATCTGTAATCGATCTTTGTAAACTTGATTTTAATAAAGAACTCTTTATGAATTGTGACTTTGATTTTCTGTCTGCACTTTTGTGTACATGCGCTTTTATAAATCTTTGTGTAGGGAGAACACTACCTGTATTTTTGATATGTCTGCACTTTTTGACGCTTCTACAAGACCCTCTTCAAAATGTTTCGAACTTGAGTCAAGCTCAGAATACTTTGAACAGAAGCATTACATGTGTCCTTTACAAGCGAAAGCCTATTACGTCTACTGACAGGCTGTCGTCACGCTTAGCCTTCGGCATTAAATGCCTTGAGCCGTCGCTTCATTGAAATTTTGAATACAACTCCTCGTTTCTAGAGAACGGTCATCATGACCTTAACTTTTTATTCCCGCGACGTCCGAAGAGTTTCCTCGATCACGAAGCATTTTGTCTTCTTCTAGTGACGTGGCCATTCCCTATAAGTAGGGTCTGTTCGGAGGGAGAAAAGCTTTCTGACTTTCTTTTTCTTCTCACTGAAGCTTTTCATCAAAGTCTTCTTATTCTTTTAAACCCTAACTTTTTTTGCCATGGCTCTCAAGAAATCAAGATCTTCGAAAGTTCCTACGGCGTGTTCCATGAAGGCTGAAGGAAAGTGGCCCGCTTCAGAGGCTGCTGATGATTCGCCGAATGTTGGCATCGTAGTTCACAGTGATGTACAGCTGCCTCTAGCAGTTAATAAGCTTCGATTCTTCGGTTCTGCTGATGCACATGAGCGACTACTCCTCCGAGTATCGTCTCGTAGATATGCTGAAGCTTTTCTTGCCGATGTGCATGGACATTTGCTCTTCGGAGGAGTGACCGTAGATGCGCTGAAGCTTCGTTCAACCGATGGACATGGTCATTTTACTTTTATAAAGTAGCGATTGCAAGATGTGCTGAAGTTCTTGCAGACGTGCAGCTCTGCTAAGTAGTACCTTCACGGAAGCTATCTTGCTGAAGCATAGTGATACCTGGTAGTGCCTGCGCAGAGGCTATTTTGCTAAAGCACAGTGCTACCTGGTAGTACCTGCACGGATGTTTGTTTTACTTACAAACAAATCTCACATATATTTTTTGTTTTTGTGTAGTTTTTGTGACCACCTCTCTTCTCAATGAGGTTCTTTTTGACTTCTCCGTCTGCGCGCTGGGGACAAACGTCAAGCAAGAGCTTGTGAGCCAGCCAAGAGGTCGATCGCCGAAGATCAACCACAAGGGCGACTGGATGAAATACATGAGAAGCGTCTCGGCTATTTTTGTCGTATGCTGAATCAGGGTAGGATGACACCTTCTCTTGATGCTGACGCGAGGGTGTTAATGCCCCAGTTTCTCTTTGGCGATCAATTGGTTCTAAAGGAGATGGACCTCCTTGCACTCAAGACGCATGGTATTTTGAGAGCAATGGCCTCACATTGTATGTCCCGACGTCTAACCTGTACTTACCGCTCTTTGTCTTTTCCTGTTTTGTCGCGAGACGGCGAATGGCGTGGAACCTGACACCTAGTAAGGGGGGTCTCATCTCAGGCCGCCTCAAGGTGGACAAGTGTTTGAAAGGAAGGGATACTTTTGCACCTATTTGGGGTGGTGCATCGTACACTTATGGTTGTTACTCCCTGGCCACAGATTCAGTAATCTTCCTGCGGACGTGCATCCATTTGGTGCCTCTATTTTTGCCAATAGACTCCGGGCGGCCGGTTGTACATATTCGACGGGCGCCTACCGGGTTGAAGGCTGGGTTCACCCCGACAAAAAGTAGGATGACTTGACCCGGTAGGTTTTGAGTACTTTCATGGAGGACCTGAGTGGTAGTGGCTTATGTCGTGTCATAAAGGGGACTGACCACGGCATCGCTATCAACCAACCTCTGTCTTTAGCTTTGTTGGAGTTATTCAACCACCACACCCGAACTTTTTTATGCCTTGTGGGGAGATGGAATTAGCCCTCCATAAAATGTTCGCTATCTCGAAACTCCCTTGGGGGGAGTACCCATATGAGGAATACTGCCCTAGCTCAGAGGAGCTCGTGGGGTCGAAAAGCAAACACCCCGAGATAATGGTTGTTTATAAGAAAATACTTTGCCATTATCAAGTGTGCGTACGCCAAGACTCTGCAAAGGGTCAGGCCCATTTTAATGCTTAAAGAAAATACTTCTTTAGTGAGGATCCGTTGGAGCGTGGAACGGCTCACTTTACCTCCCACAGGGCGTATACCACTGTCGAGATGGACGGTATGATGGTCAAGACGAGGGTGTCAGATCACCCATTGGATACTGAGGGAAAGCCCAACCTCCACATTTTGTACCTATTTTTACCAGAAATTGACTCATGTGAGCCGGAATGCGACACTAGCTGCTTTCCTTATGATATGGCTAAGGAAAGCCGTGGTGCCGGGAGCCTCAGGCTCCGTGGGGCATCAATATAGGATGCTCGTCATGCCATCTGTAAGATTCGCCTTCTGGCATTCTCTCGCTCTACTTCCTGCCATGGTGTACAACACCCTCCAAGGCCTACGAGAGCTTTCAGAATCGATAATAGAATATTGTGGATGTGATAACGAGTTCCCTCGAGCGAAGCTGTCGTATCACTATCCGATGGCCTGGTTGGTACTATACTATACCGGTCTAATTGTTTCTGCCACCATAGACAGACATGAAGAGGGGGACACGCTTTTGCGAAATTACCACAAGGTGAAGTGGGTTCATGACGACGTCCCTACTTGTAGACGGGCCCTAAACTGTCTGGATGGTTATAGCTTTAGCAGGGTCTCGCCTTTCTATGGCAGCCATCAGGCTGGTGATGAGTTGGTCGACAGGGCTAGAGAAAGAGACGAACTAACCATTGGTGCTTTGTGCTGGTTGTTATCTATTCGTCCTTCGCACCTGGTGTACCGCAGTCAGAACAAGGTATACCTGGAGCCCTATTTGTCGAACCGCTTTGTGAAACAGTTTGGATATATCCAGACTATGTTGGACAATCCGAGCCCGTGTCTCGGTTATGAAGGTAGCCTATTGGACGGCGCCCGCACATGGGGTTACTACATAGGAAAATCATGGTTAGATAGTCATGATTTAAGATCGAAGTTTAGACAAGACACAAACGAAGTACGAAATCAAAATCTGGAAATGTATAATTTTGAGGAATTCAATGAACTAACGATAAAATGCTAGAAGGGAAATTAGCAAGGGTTGATTGAGGAAACGTACGAAATACTCAGGAGATACAGTATCAAATCAGGATAAACGTGCAAGGATTTGTGATTCTCGAAATCCATTAATCATATGAAATTGGAATATAGTCTCCATGACATCCAAGAACATATAAATATTTGAAGTCACTTTACTTAGAATCCCTACCCCGCCAGTGTATGTCTAGCAGCAATAAACTTTGGTTCGATGACTTAAATAACAATATGTTACCGAATAACACATCAACTTATCAAATTTCAAACAATTATTAACGAAGCAACTCAAGATATCTTGAAGATTTTGACAAAGTCTCGATAATACTCGAAAACCTATGAATGTCTGACACCACTTCAACATAGAGTTCCTGCCTCGCTAGTGCGCTGCTGGCTGCAGTGAACTCTTAGTGTCCGTAGTCCAGATAGTGACTGCAATACGCAACTGCCACGCCCCAATAGATCGTCAAATAGTCTCTCAACCTTATCCATGGAATTTCCAAAGGGTTCAAGGAATTCAAAATAGGTTCTTATAGTCCAAGTCACAAAAATGGTATTATCTGCCTGTTAGAATACAAGAGTTTATTAGGTACTAAGAAGAAGCAACAGATTCAATCAAGGAACAGTGAGTACAAAAAGGCAACAAAGAAATTTTAAACATCAACAGTGAACAAAGTTTTAAATGGTAACCGAAATCTCAAATGAAACCTGGAATGGTAACAAGATTCCATATATGGGACATTATCCCGAAGGGATAACAAAGTCTCGAAGGATGAACTGAAGCAAAGTATCAGATAGGACAAAAGTTTCAAAATAAGAAATGAAATCAAGTTTCAATAAAATCTCGAATAAAAATGAAATCTCAAGCAAAAACTCGAATTGAAAATGAATTCTCCAATATAGTACACAATGAAAAAATAAAAAATCAAGTATCAACAAAATCATGAATAAGGAACAAAATCTCGAATAGAAAATCTCAACGAGGAAACAAGATTTTGAATAGTAACTAGAAAATAGGTTTCAATAGGAAACAAGGAATTCGATCGTAAATATGAAACAAGCGAATCTTAACAGTAAACAGGGTCGTAAATAGAGAACGTGTCCCGAAATAAATCAAAATATGAAGTGGAATACCAAACAAGCGTCAATAGAAGCGAAGGTTAAAATACGGTTTCAGAATGATATTTCGAGTAGGAATAAATCTTTGATAGTACAAGTTTGATTAGCGAGCATAATATCAATAACAAGTCAGAGCAAATACCTCGGAAAACAAGCAAATTCTTGGATAGGAGACAAGGTTGAAATAAGTAGTGAACAACAACTCTCGAATAGAAAATCGAAATCATCAAAGGAAATAGGCAAACAGTATCAAGTAGCAGATTTCAAACAAATATCAAATTATGGTCTGAAACAAGTTTACCGAAAAGAAATCAATATCTTGAAATAAATTTCGAATATCATCCCAGGTTTCAAAAATAGAAAATGAGGAGTTGCAAATAATGACCTAAATACTAAGAGAAATTTAAGGAAAGACTGGATTGCGAATCAAGGTATATGGTTTCTCCAACCATGCAAGAAAAACCTTCAGTCTTCAGTCCGTCTTCAGTATTTCTTCAGGAACTTGGATCACTTCAAATTCTTCAACTGTACTGACGTAGGCTGGTCCCTGCGGTAGTGCTCTATGTGATTGTTGAATCTGGAGTGGCAGGTCCCCTTTCTATATCCTGGTGCCCCTCGTGCTCGTCCTTGGGCAGTGCAGTCAGCAGCTTCTGGGCAATCCTTGACTTGGTAGGCAAGCGGTCCGTCGAACAAGCATAGCCTCGGTCTCTTGCGGCACTCGTCGTAGTGGTGTCCTGGGCGGCGACAGAAATTGCAGGAGATCGTTATCTGGTTCTGAGTCTGGATCTCCCACTGTGGCTGGAATACAAGTACTCTGGCAAAAATATGTGGTTGCTGGGGTGCTGACTGTTGGAATCCTAATGCTCTTCGACCGTGGTGATCAGCGACTTGTTGGTAATCCTTCGTTCGGTGGACAGAAGGTTCACAGAATAAGTAGAGTCCGAGCCTCTACGGTACTCCTTGAAAAGATGTCCTGGATGGCGGCAAAAGCATAACTGGTTATCATCTGAATCTGATGACATAGCTGAAGAGGCGTTGTCTGAGAGTGGCGACGCTTTGCGGATCCGTAATGGTTGCTATCTCCATCATAAGTTTTCATGTCTCTCCTGGCTTCAGCTTCCCGTCTTGTACTATTGCCTGTGCTACATTCTGGATCCCCTGGCTGGTGGCTCCAATCTTTAGAGGAGTTGGGTATTTATTGACTTAGATGATCTTCAGTGACGGCTCCAGGTTCTCGATCTGCTTCTCGGTTCAAGATATGCGCTCGGTATCGGAGAAATCCAATGATCAGAAATCCTTCCTGGCTTGGAGAGTGTATCCACAAGTCTGACTTGGAAAGGATGGCATGCTCCCTTTGGGCGTCAAGGGACTCTTCAAACATCTTCGTCAATTGCGTACTACCTATGGGATAGTAGAGTGATAGAAGGTAGTATGAGCTCGAAACCTTCAAGTGTAGATGGATCGACTGTTCCGGTGTTGCGTGCTTAAACTATCTGAAAAATAAAAAACTATTAAAATGCCCTAATCCTAAAATAATAAGTGTTTATTGATATCAATATACCTGATATACCCTTATTCCCAATTTTTTCTATGTTGTGATCAAGTTTCCCTAGTGTAATCAAGTCCCATAATAGTATACTAATACCTAGGTACCATTAGGATAGACATGCATGGGCCACCACTAAAAACATGTCACGACCCGCTCTCGAGTAATCGGACACGAGTCGGACACGCCCAGCCTTCGTCGTTAGACACGACGAAGTAAGCTGTACCAAGCTAGGGAAATCTAACCAGATAAACATAAAAGTGTACAATCACAGCATCTAAAAATATTTCCAGAAAGATCACCATAATCCACAAATTCAGATATTATAAGTACCACAATCACAGGAATAAAAAATGCTATGAACTCTAAAGACAATATCTATAAGTAAAGCTAAATAGTCTAAACCTGAAGCCTCAAGCTAAATCTCATCCTGCTCAGCTAATATCCTGGACTCCGGTCCATAGAGTAGAATGGTACCCTGCAAGTGCACCTGCAACATATCCTAGTTAGGAGCGAAGCTAAGTATATCCAAGGAAATGAACATGAACATCATGGTATGAACAAGAAACATAAAATATATATAAAGTACAAGAAATGATAATAAGACCTGAAACTAAACAGGAAATACAAAAATTAAAACAGGAAACATGATAAGAGTCCTGAACATGAAATACAACCTGAACATGAAGTACTACCTGAACATGAAATACAACCTGAACATGAAATACAACCTGAACTAGAAATGTGCAACATTGAAATACATCTAGATTGTGTGATCGGCTTGGGTAGATTCAATGAACATGAAATGGTACGGCTTTGGTCGTGCATGCACGATGCGGAACCTAAGCTATTCACATAAATAGTAACAGGGTTTAATCACATAACTGTAGTATTTTTTCTCCCAGACACAAGTAATCCATGAAACATTAAACCAGACAATACCGTGATACATCGTGTCAGTAAGGAGATACAGGAATGAATATACAAGACATGAGAAATAAAAAAGTCCGAGGAGTATACTTGCCTTGCTCAGGGTGATCGAGTGTATGAAGATGATCTGTCTGTCCACCTGATTTAATGGTATAAGTTGGTTAATTTCTAAACGAGTTTCAATTAGCTATCTGCTCTATATTTTATTTTAATTCTACCATTATAGAATGAGATGCTAACTACAAATACTCTAAAGCAAAATATTATGCTAGAAATTATAATGTTAACAAACAATTTATAAAGGAAAATAATTGTTATTAGAATTCTTTCCTCGAATACAATTAGTATCTTTAATAAATAGATACAACATTAAGTAACAATATTTTACCTAGAGTCCATCTTACAATAGGTCCAGTCCAAGCTTGGGAACTTTAGCAAACTCATAATTACTCAACTTAGCAGATGATAGCACTCGAAATGGCCCAGGCCTCTAACATCCCTTGCTTGGAAATAACAGGAAGCTGGAACTAGCCCCTACTTAATTAGCACTCAAACCTCAGTACCAGTGGTTTATCAAAACAAATCAGTCCAAAAGTTAGCAAGACCTATGTCGAGCTAAAGTCCAACTGATATAGTGCAACAAGCCACCAAACCCTTGTTCAACCTACTAACTCCTGTTACCAATTGCCATTAACAACATTTCCCACCATCCTCCAGGAGTTTAAACATACACCTACTGCAATTTGCTGCAAACTGTAGACATCGGACTATAACATCAAAAACCAATACTCAATTTTAATTCACCCAGGACCACTAGATAACTATTACAATTTAGAGTTAGAAACAATGTTCAACTAATTATTACTTCTCCTTATAACCCAACATACTCGAGCATTGCTCGGCACAAGCTATCATTCCACCACGCAAACTCAAAGATGAATTAAATCAATTTAAATGAAAGATTTATACAAACTAATTGACATAAATTAAAATAGGAACATGCAGAGCCTATAATTGTTTATAAAAGGAAATCAAAAGTTTTAGAAAAAGAAAAATATGTACAACCAAATCAAATTCCACCCAAAAAAGAAAATTCTACTGCATTCAAACCCAGAGAAGTCTATACTCGACGCTGGCCTTTAAACCCACACCGATTTGAAAGTGAGTCCTCGCACACGGACAAGAACAACTCTGACATGAGCTACCAAACGTGCACATAACTGATTGGTACATACGGCACGTTCACTGCTTGGACATAACAACCTTGGTCACGCACTCTCAAAAACTTCTACGGAGCCACATCCACACCACAGACACACGCCAATATAATTCAGGCCACGACCGACTGACCCTGGCTATCACCGAAACTTAAAAGAAAAGATTCCATAATCGACAAAAGATAACGTAGATACCTGAAGAAGGAATCAATTAGAATCAAGGATACAACCCGTCTGGACTCACGAGCTCCACTACGACATATTGACAAAGAATCTCTGCAACCCGCTGATCTTTCAATTCCTTGACACTATCCCAAATCTTCAAATCCATTGATCTATCCAGATTTTCGATCAAGAACAAATATAACAATTCATCAAGAAATCACAGTGAAGTCATTCAAAATTTGAATAGAATTTAGATCGAGGCTCACCGAACAACTGCATTGATTGCTACGATCTTCACCGAACATAGTCGAGTCTTCGAAGAAATTAGAATCACTAAAAAGGAAAATCCGAGTGATCCGGATCAATACTGAACGAAGTAAAATCATCGAGATCAAAGGAGAATAGTTCTTCCAGAGTTCAATTTCAATATACCTCGATCATCGCTGATGGATTTCGAGGAGGGATCTTAATCATGATTTGTCGAACGTCGCCGAAAAGCCAGAGGAAGATGAGAACTCGTTGCCGTCGGAGAAAATCAATGCTCGTGGTGGAGAGCCGTTGTCGAGGGAGAAGGAGGTCGCTGCCGGAAGGATGGCTCGACACGTTGTCGCCATCGCCATGCTCACCATCACCATCGCCGAAATTAGGTCTGACCTTAGGAAAAATTGGAGAAGAGTCTCGGAAAGAGGAGAAGGAATGAGCTGAATGCTCTCTCTCTCTCTTCCCACTAATCAGTTTAAAAGAAATAAAATAGCAATTTTCAAATAGTACCCCCCCCCCCCCCGTTCTAAACTTATTTCCCATAGGTCCCTCCTGCTTAGGAAATCTTCCAAATTCATCCACTTCTTTTTCATATATTACATAATTCAATAAATTAGTTTAGACAAATTGGTTATAAGTAGTTAGGGAGTGGGGACCACTCCAAATAGATTTTAAAATTACTAAGTTGCCAAAACTTAAATCTCCCTCCAAAATAATCATGAAATATTTATTAAAAATACTTCATCAAGGCTATTATTATTTGAAATAATTTTTAAACTCGAACTTATTATTTGAAACTTAAATCATTAATTATTATTATTAGAAATGCTTTTAAAATCATATTTATTTCTCAAAGTAGGGAGGTGGAGTTACAAGGGTTCCATTGTCAGGCTCTGCTGGCTGGACGGGTTGAATTGGGGGCTCTGGATCCCCTGAATGCATGACTTGGGGGCTGTCCCTGAGTGTTGGGCTTGGTCTCCAGGTTGCTGATGGTTCACTGGAGGTGCTCCGCCTGGCTGATCGGCAGGACCAGGAATAATGCCACTGAAAAACAATAACATAGGGGATAATAAGGAAGGACCATGATAGATCGAGGATATAAGCATGTGATCAGGTCAATATTTTAGAAAGATTAGAAGACATGAGTAGAGATCAAGGACGAGTGCTGATTGAGACATCTATTCAGTGAAACCCTCATATATCTTGATTTACAAGACCTGCATGGGCCACCACTTAAACCGTATCACGCCCCAGAACCAGAATACTGGAGAGTGGAGGACAGATACAGCCGGCTATGTACATTGAAGTGAATTCCATCTCGCAATACGGTCACGGCTGTCTAGATGCATGAGGGTTTACTATAAGCCATTAGTCTCTTAGGGTCAAGAACAAGCCTAGTGTCTCAATCTCAAGCAAGCAAGTAATGTAACAAGATAGTAGATTATCAGACATACAAAGTCAGGCATCCCAAACATTACATATTGAGATGATCATGTAGCTAGTCATACAAAATACGAAGACTAGCAAGAGTTTAAGTCATACATGATCAACCCTAGGATTTGTTAATCATGCTACAGCCCTTAGGCAGACAGAAATATAAATTTAACACGAGCTAACACTTGCTCGACGGCTAAACGCCTCAAAAAAATAATTTACAATAGAGTGGAAGAGCAAAATAAAACCCACTCGTTGCCAGGGTTGCGTCTAGTGTACACCATCTGGCTGGAAGGCTGGAAGATCCCCGGGTGCTACTCCGAAATCTGGCAATACAAAATCAGCTAGGTCAGACCCCAGAAAGAGTAAGTGCCACAAGGGAGGCTTCACTTAAGAACTAAAACCAGCATATTAGCACATGAGACATAAAGAATAATAAAAGACATGAGTTAAAGAAATCGGGATGATAAACGATATGGTAACTATGGAACTATTTCGGTAACCAAGTTACAACCCGTAAACCAGATAAGGACCGAGGTTGTAACCCTTCACCTGAACAGAACTTAGTCCCTGACCGATATTCGATAAGGTAAAGCATAACATTAAATGCACTAAAGTAACCATGTACTGGTACTATCTAGACAATATTAGACTGGACTCCATCCATCAATCACGGCCAAGCAATGAGTACGACTTTATACTTTAACTAACTAGGGTTATCACAAGCCTAATTACTAATAAGATGCAATGAGATGTTCCAACAGCCACAAGCCCTGCAGACTTAATCCATGTTATCCAGTAGCAAGTTACGAGAGTTGGATTAGGTGACTTGGGGGTACAACACATGACAGTGTGCTGGAAATGTACCCTACTCGATGGCAGGCTACAAGTCCAATTAGAGCGCCCAGATAACGGGACTGCCTGTAGCTGAAAAATCTCTTCATGGACTACTTAATCAATCTAGTCATTATCCTAATCAGATTCAGTATGAATCCCTGACCGTGGTAACCAGGAATTCATGTCCTAGACATGATGCAAGACGAGACATATAGCTTGCTCACACATACACAAGGTTCAACTACGGTGTCAAGATAAAAGTACCTAGCATGTCGAGATAGCCGTCGTAACAGCATTTAAGATTACATGTCATGTTTACTTGTCAAGAGTGTGCCACGACAGGCCACTATCATGTCAAGTTACTTGTTACTGGTTAAGAATGCGCCGTAACAGGCCACTATCGTGTTCTATCCTTATATTATCATAAAAGAGAAAAACTTGCATAAATAGTTAGTAATATATTCTTGAAGCCAAGAAAAAGATCTACAACTTTCATGTTGGGAGTTAGAGAAATTATGGCCATAAATCAGCCAAATAGGACATAAAACAGCCAAAAATAGCCAAAATAGGTACTATGTGGCATTCTGTGGCACTATGCAGCATTCTGCGGCACTATGCAGCCTTCTGCGGCACTATGCGGCCTTCTGCAGCACTATGAAGCACTATGCAGCCTATGTAGCACTATTCATTCCTACGTCACTATTCATCCATGCGGTACTATTCATTCTTGCGGTACTATTCATCTATGCGGCACTATTCATTCCTGCAGCAGTATTCATGCGGCACTATTCATCGTCCCTGCCAGAATCAGGACAGATGAAGTATAAAATATCCAAATCTTATTTTGGCCATAACTTCCTCAAAACAAGTCAAAATCTAACTTTTCAAAGGTCCATTTTGGGTAAAATCGAATTCTCTACAACATGGAACAATAAAAACAAGAAAATAATGAAGTTAAATAGATCAAAACCAAAAAAAATAAAAATGACACAAACTTAGATCAACATGAATCCATCCACCAAAATAAAAAATATCAAGTTCTAAAGTGGCTTAAAATCAAGTAAGGAAGAGAATGGAACAATAAAACTTAAGATCCATCATGAAGCAAGTTGCACTTGCCTAGGACTTGGTAGGTGGGAGGAGTAAATGAAGAAGATGAAGAAGTAAATGAAGAAGTGAATGAGGAGAGAGAGAGAGGAGTTGGGTTATATATCAACCCTCTCCATCTCAAATCAAACCAAGCCAAGCCAAACAAAATCAAATTGAACCAAAACAATCAAATAAACTAAGTCAAGATTAAACCAAGGCTATGCTAAGCAAGGTAAGTCTAACGACGGTCCACCTGATAAATGTCAGAAATCTCGTATACGCGTACAAAAATACGTATAACGGGAAACGAGAGTGACATGGAGCCCCGCATCCTGTATTCTATCGTAAAGTTTTATTGTCCGGTGAACAACTTCTCATTAGGGTATGACCGGTGGAGGAGCTTTATTGTGGGTACAAAATTCGAGAGGCCCGAGCAGCGATCTCAAAAGCTTGAGGTTGCAGGAGACCTTAGATGATTCTAGCGCCTCTCAGGAGCGAAGGGAGGACGCGGTACCCCTGAGTTCCCTATTGAAACATCGAGCTCGTCCGACGATAAACCCTCCTCCTGGCAAAATATTAAAAGGGTAGCATCCAAGAGTCGTGCTTCCTTGCGGCCCAATGCCGCCTGTTGCCCTGACTTCACAGGCATATTTCAGTTTCCTTTTGATTTGAATTTTTATTTACGACTTTTCCTTCATCCTGCTTCACTGGTGTAGGCAAAGGAGCAGTTGGGGACGTCCGAAGGGGATTCTGTTCATGAGGTGGTCCCTTTGCCTGCCTCATTTGAATATAAGACTCACAACTTCCAGGAGTCTGAGGCTTTTATACCTGGGGTTGGTTTTGCGTTTCATGAAGGCACATTCCAGGAGCCTGGGCTCGAAACGAGTCAATCAGCAGAGGGAGCTGAAGGCGTATACGTTGGTTCCTTCTGGGATCCTCCTCTTTACGAAGGCATCGGGGGACCGGTGTTGGAAGATTTAGCCCTGGCGTACATCGTACCTCAACCCTGGGTGGTAGTTGAAGAGAATGTAGAAATGGCTGACAAGCTAGCTAGATGAGGCAGTGCGGCCATCACTGAGGTTCCAGTCGAGGCAGTGACTAGGATGGCTGTTGACAGTACTTTTAATGAGCCTGTCAACGAAATCCTTAGGAGCCCGACCGAGGTGGCCGAGGAAGAACCGGCCGAGAAGACTACTGGTGAACCAGTTGAAGAATTCCCTAACGTAGTAACTTTAGGACCATCTGATAGGGTTATCCTCGAGCCAACTGCCATAGGCTCGGTTGAGAGGATTGTGGATGAACCGTCTGTTAAAGTACCGGTTGAGAAGAACATCGAGGAGTCGGTTACAGTGACTATCAAAAAGTCGGCGGCTGAGGTTGCTCGGGTTCCAGCTGATGCAGCTTCAATTATGGATATGGTCTAAGGACCACTAAGGGAGTTTGCTGAAGAGCTAGCCGCCCCTTCCGTCTTTGCACTACCTGTCATACCCCGATCCCGTAGGACCGATTGTCCTCGCTAAGGCATGATGCCACACGAGCCTAGATTGCGCTCATACAAGGCAGTTTCATAATGGCCGATTACAACAGCTTACGACGGGGTCGTCGCACAGAAGTCCCAAGCAGAAACATTGAATATACATGGCAACACAAGCATTGAAACAAAATCAGAGTCTTTATTAAAACTTGAAATAAGATTACAAAGGCGTATAGCCCAGATTACCATCACTCAAGATCACTTTTCTCTTATTTTACAAGTCACTCAGCTCTCTCTTATCTCTTAATACGATTGACAAGCCATCGGATGCTTCAGATAGGCGATGTCCATACATTATGTCCCGTATAAGTTCTGACTCCAAACTGCCGTACGGTTCAAAATGCTAAGGAACTTCGTGCCTTGACGCATCCAAGCGGGCTCCGTACCAACTAGCTTCTACCTGTGCCTGCACATGAAAGTTGTGTCGGTGTTAGTACTCAACTATACTGGTCGAATGAGCTCATCGCCCACCTATATAAAACCAACACGTTCATTTACTTTGTGCAATATAATTCCTTTCTGATTGTCTTTCTATTCTTGCCTTAGGATCAATTTTAGGACATAGACGCCTGGCCTATTTGTGTCTCTAGACTATCATCGTGCTATCGCACCGATCACTTTCTTATTCTTGCCTCTGGACTATTTTTGTGCTTGAAATATCAATGTGCCGACTCGTGCTTGCCTTATAGCCCATACTTTGGGATGCAACAAAATGATTCGTGTCATCGACTTGGTTCGTGCTTCAACATCGAAGTCGTGCCTTGTAACATAGCTTGACTTAACCAAACTTGCCTTACGGCCCTTCTCGACTTAACTCGAAATGACTCAAGTCTGACTTATGCAACTCTATGCCAACGACTTAATACTCGATGCCACATTCATGGCGAAGCATGTATCCTTGCTATAGACAAATCTTAGGCCTCTTAAAACTTGTGATGCAATCGTATATACCATCTTTACTTCATTCGTTCTATGCTTGATCTTTCTTTAATTTGACCGACACCGTACATGTGGATTGTCGCTCAGCACGTCAACTTGACTATATGAAAGGTTACTGTTAATTCAAGCCATCTTGGACATATAGGTGGTACAAGACGAGGCCCTTGCAGCTAAGGGTAGCTAGCCCTGCTTAAGACCTCGAATCACCTGCGGCATGTTCTTGCATGACTACCTTTCTTTCCTCCTGGGGCGATACGGTCCTGTGGCCCCAGGTTTTCGAATCGAGGGTGTGAAACCTTGTCGTCAAGTTGTCCATGACCATGAACCTACGAGAACGTCTAGACTCAACATAAATACATGGCCTAACCGTCACAACTTAGTTTCCTTTGCTTTACTTCTTTTACTTTTCATACTTTTTTTGTAGAGCCCAAACCAGGGTTGCCTCGGCGATCGACCTATAGTACCGACATCTTTCCTCGGCAACTGGCCTGCAGTCCCGATAAATTTCTCCTCGACGACTGACCTACAGTCCCGACAAGTTTTCAGTATTTCCATACTATTATGACTCAACTCATGAATGGCTATTTGATAGCCTTCAAGCATTACTTGAATAAAAAGTGTTCTTCATGTGCCATAGACCGTGGCTAACTTTTTATTAAACCATCTGTGGTTTATGCCTTAAACCGACTTGTGTTCTATGTGACACTACTGCCCAAGTCATACTTTATATGACGAGCCTTGAGATCGTAGGACTAAATGACTTCGATAACCGCAGAAAGAGCGGGATAGTGCTTGGAATGACTTCGATTGATCGACATAACTTGCCTAACTTAATTGTGTAACAACTTGACGAGCAAAGGCTGCATCAAACTTTGCCTCGAGAAAACGTGCCATGCACGCGTTCAACTTTAACAACCAAGTTATTTGGGTGCCTAGACTTATTCCACAAGCTATGCAATACAGCTTAACCCATAGGGTGAGCAAAGGCTATGCCAAGCCTTAGACAATGGGACCGTGCATACTTTATCAAGCATTCACGAGGGCGACACCTATAACTTAGGCTAAGTTCTTAACTTTGTGGAACCATCGACCAACTTTCCTTCTCCCAAGCCGCGAGACGAAGGATCGAGTGTAATTTTGAAAGCATATCGTACAACACTTCTATGTTGACCATGGGACCTTTCCATATTCTAACTCAATCTGACCCATCGGGATTATTTCTTAGCTATGTAGATTTGTCTCTTTTATTATCAAGCTTAATTATGCATTTTAAAACTTTTATTTTACTAATATGAAGGCCAAGCTGAGGCAAGATCATTGAAGCCACCCACCTGAGCGAGAAGTCGCCTCAACCGAGTGGGTCATCGAGTAGCCATTGTATGGCTAAGTTCGAACGTCATTGGTGTTTCGATTCCTCCGATTGAGCTAAGCGGGATGGGAAATTACACTACCTACGACATCTACTGTAGTTACGACACCACCCATAAAACCTAGACATGTGTCGGCTATAGTTACTGCACAAGGACCCTCCGTCGCGGCATCCCCGGTGACCCTGATGATTTTGGCCGATAATACTTATTATACCAATCTTATTCTGAACACCATTTGTCACGCTCTAACACATGGGATTGAGGGTGTCCTGCAGAATAACCAATCGCTTAGGCAGGCCCGGTCTATAATGAGTGCCCAATTGGTGGCCTTATGCGACTATCCGGAGTGTGAGGCGACGGCAGACGCGATTGACGATCTGCTAGCTGAGTTGGGAGACACTGCCTTGGTGCTTCAAACTCTCGAGTGCGGTCTTTTGACCCTAGCTATTGTAGAGCTAAAAAAGAGGGCTTCTAAAGCATCCCAGTATGAGCAGAAATGTCGGGCCTTGACTGACCGGCAGGCCGAGGTCGAGATTGCGATCGAGGAGGTGACCGACGCAGAAGAGGCTCGGGTCTGTCGTCATGCAGTCACGGAAGATCAGTATGAGGCCCTTCGAAAGCAGATCCGGAGGCTAGAAGGGACTTTAGCGCTCGCGGAGAGCGATTTAGAGAAGCCGTGGGACGAGGAAGAGGCCCTCCATCAGCGCTCCGAGACTTTAGCCCGAGAGAAGAAGAGTATTGGTGTGCGCCATGCGGAACTGGCTCATGTAGGCCAAAACCTGTTCTCGACTGAAGATGAAGCTGCTCGTCGTCAGGAGGCCGAGCGTCGAGCCCAAGCATTGGTTGGCCCCCGGATTGCCCTTTTAAGGAGCCAACTAGAAGGACTTATGCATCGGTATTCCCAGTTTTGACTTTTTTATCTTCTTGTCTCTCGGTTTACGAGAGACTACTTTTGTAAACAAAGAAAACCCTTCCATTTTATAAATGAAAATTTTGGTTTTGTCTCTCTGCTTGTCTTTCTGCTGTAAACTTTCTTATACGAGAATGAAAATTCCCTCAGAGGTAGCATGACGTAAGGGGATGGAGATAACTCCATTGGAGATAGGGTGTTTACTCAGAGGTGATATGGACATGGTGAACACAAAAGTTTTTGGTAATAGGACTTTCCTTACTTAGAGATTATATGGACATGGCAATGATAGACTCTATGAGTGTATAGAACGACTCAGAGGTAATATGGACGTGAAAGATTCGACAAATAATTATGACAAACACGAGGGTTGTCATGGAAGGAATGTCTACTCAGAGGTAATATGGACATGGTCGGTGCAATCTTCGCTATGGTATAGAATAACAATTGAGAGATAGTATGGACGTGAAATATTTTCTAAATAGTTTATGAAAACACAAGGTTGTCTTAGTAGAGATGATTACTCAGAGGTAATCTGGACGTGGTAGACGCGAACTTCGTTTAGGGTGTAGAAAAATAATTCAGAGGTAGTATGGACGTGAAATGTCTTGTCTACTGGGGGTGATTGTAGAAGGGATAAATTCTTTTAACGGAATTCAGGAACGCCCAAGGGGGTGTGGGCGCCTATGCTGGTTTGAACCTCAGACATAGTACTTCTTGAGGAACTTGCCATTGATTGGAATCATTAGCAAGTCGTCATTTGGTTTGGCCAGTCGGTAGACACTATTGGAGTAAGTAGACCGTCTCTATCACAAATGTTCCATTTGCGCTCAAACATCCCAGCCGTCTTGCGAGTCATCACCATCGGTCTTCAAACTGATAAGACGAGGTCGCCCACTTGGAATGTTCTTTCTCGAACCTTTTTATTGAAGGCCCCGGAAATTCGAGCTTAGTAAAGCTCGATTCGTTGCTGAGCTAGCAGACGTTTTTCATCCAACGCCTCTAACTCTTGTAGCTGCCGGGTTTGATTATCTTTGTCGGTCAGCTGGTTGGTGATGGCTACCCGTAAAGATGGGATCTGAATCTCCAGGGAATGTACTACCTCGCTTCCATAGACAAAAAAGAATGGTATATTGCCCATGGGTGTTCGAACGGTTGTGCGGTAAGCCCACAAACATTCGCCAAGCTTTTCATTCCAGTCCCGCTTATTAGAAGAAACGACTTTCGTAAGTAATTTGACGATAGTCTTGTTTAATACTTCGACTGGCCAGTTTGTTATAGAATTGTAAGCCGTTGATGCCATATTCTATATTTGATTCTTATTACAGAACAGATGGAATGTGTGCCTCAAGAACTGTGGACCATTGTCGTGGATAATCCTTCTAGGCACTTCGAAGCGGTATATGACGTGATGTTTGACAAAGTTGATCACGTTCGAGGTTTTTACCTCGGCCAGAGGTACTGCTTCCGTCTACTTAGAAAAGTAGTCGGTGATGGCGAGGATGAACCGGTGTCCTCTAGAGAATGGTGGACTGATCGGTCCGATGATATCCACTCCCCATGTTTTAAATGGCCAGGCGGCCACCGTGGGGTATAGGAACTCCGAAGGTCGGTGGATGAAGTCAGCATGCAACTGACATACCTGGCACTTCTTTGTGTAACCAACGGTGTATTCCATCAAAGTGGGCCAATAGTAGCCTATGCGATGCAGTCGGTCTGTAACTTGGGACCAGGCTTATGGGCTCTACAGGTGCCATCGTGTGCCTCTCGGAGCGCTTCTTGTAACAACCAGTTTTCCAAATGAGGGTAATTTTGAAATTTTGTAATTATAATTATTATTTATTGATATTTACTTCATATTATAATTTTTGGTGATTTTTAATCATTTTTAAACTATTTAAAATTATGAATTATGATTTGGTGTTTTGGTAGTATAACCCTAGAGATAAGTGACCTAAAGCCTAGCCATGTGATTAGGGTATTTCATTATTATTTTAGCTTGAGGGTATTTTTGTTATTTTTAAGTATATTTGAATTTATTATAATTTATTTAAATTTATGGGAATTTTTAGGATTTATTCTGGAATTATTTGAGTGATGGTTGACTAGGTTGACTTTGACTAGTGTTGACTTTGTAGACTAACCTAGAAGCTAATCCTAGTTGTGTTTGGAGTTTGTTAGGTCATGTAACCCTAGTTACACAAGAGTTAACCCATGGTTAGTCATTAAACTCAAGTTAGAATAGAAAGGCTTTTAGTCATAAGCCATGACTTATGGTCTGAAACCATTAATTAGCAACTTAGCCTATAGAGGCCCAAGCCCAACCCATTAGATAACCCTAACCCTAACCTAGCATGGCCGGCTAGCCCATATTGGTATTCCTGTCACGACCTGCACCCTAGAGTAAGGGCACGAGAAGTGGGTACGTCCAGCCTACGCCACAGTGTCGGCGGTAGAACGCTGTCCTAGGTTACTATCTAATCATCAACTCACACAATTATATAATGTACTTGTCAAATCTCAACTCCGAATAGAGGACAAGTATAGGTATAATGAATCTCAATCACAGTCTAAGAACGATAAGATAACTCAGAAGTTTAAACTAAAGACTAACAACAACATTTATAAACTACTAAATAATAATATCTCAAACAAACTCAAATACAAAATCGTATCTCAAGTTATTACAATTCAAATTCTAAAACATAAAAACTAAACCAAGTCTACTTGCTAGTCTCCCGATCACTCCTGAGTGTCGGAGCCATAGGTAGCTAAGCCATCTCCTGCTCCAAGGCAAGTAGGGCAAACGTCCTCAGGGAAGTCATCTGTAATATTTTCAACAGGTCCAGTCAGGACAGGAACGAGTACAAATCATCAAGAAATTCCAAGTAAATGACAGAGAATTATAAAGCAGTTATAGACAGTTTTATTGATGAATATGGTAGTTTGTATACAGGTGATGGTATAGAGAAACAGTTAAGGTACAAGGAAAGTAAGGCAAGTAAAACAAGAGAAGAATCATAGCAAACAAGACTGTAAATAGAAACTAGCTGAACTAGAGCAACATGATATAAGTCCAGAATGTAAATGTAACAAGTGCAAAACTCAAGTAAATCCAGACAACATGAATCTGATACCAGGTGATTCCAGTACAAGATGAGTCCAGTCAGTGATCAAAGGTTCCAGGGTGAGTCCAGACTATACTCTAACAGTGTGTTTTAAAATACCGAGATCGACATGTAAACGGCTGTAGGTAATACGGCACGCCGCACACTCTGCCAAGTGTGGGATGGCTATCGTTCCAGAATAATTACAAGGGAGTGGTTCCAGTATTTGGGAATGTTCACCTGTCTACTCCAATATTTTCCCGCCCGCAAGTACAAGTGAATCCAGAAAACGACACGAGAATCGAGATGAGTCCAGCCAAACGTAATGATACCAACAAAAAATTCCAGAGTGATTCCAGTAGGTGGTTCCAGTAGTGATTCCAGTAGGTGATGCCAGTAGTGGTTCCAGAAATAGAGGCCAGACAAAATGGTATGTGTATCGCATACATGAATCCAGAAATATCCATACGTGTTGTAAGAATCACATAAAACTAACTAGAACTGAAGTACAGTAATTGACAAGTAAATGAAAGAACTATCAGAGAATGTACTCGCCTGATACTCTGAAAAGAGTAATGAAATATCAGATGTCTACACCGGAGTCACAATGTCCTAAATAGAGCAGTACAGGTTATAACATGTCCAGAATGGTAAATAAGTACATACAATGCAATCTACATGATTTCTAGGTCGATTTAGGTCAAAGTCAACTCTAAGTCAAACCTGGTCAACTGTCTAGGTCAAACTAGGTCCAAGTCAAACTTGGTCAACTCTGGGTCAACCTAAGTCAAGTACACGAGTCAAACTAGGTCAATTGGTCACATCTAGACTCAATGTTGACTTTTGGTCAACTCCAGTCAATCTTGAACTATTGGGTCAACCTTGGTCAATTATAGGGTTTTGGGTCAACTATTGGCCAACATAGGTCCCTACTAGTCTAGGTTTATCTAAAACCTACATTAAAACTAAACTCCTATGTTCTAACCCATAAACCATAACATTTACTTAAATATATCTCATAGACATATATATAATATGTATACATACACTATAATATTATTTCTAGGATACATTACCATTTCTAAGCCTTCAACCACAATACCAAAACACAAACTATCCTAATACATCATGTATATTACATTTATTATCCACCTTGCATATACATACATACATATATATAACATATATAGCTATAGAGATGTGAGAAGGGGCTATGTGTTGTGTGTGTTTGTTAGGGATGAACCTAGTATGAATTAGGAAGCTGAAAACAAGGCTATGTGTGTAATGTATAGGTGAGTGTCATGACAGGGTTTACATGGGACAGGGCAATGAGTCAATGTGTGTGTGTGTTGCATAGGTAGACAATGTGTGTGGGCAAAAATCAGTGTGATAGCCTAGGTGTGCATATGACCATATGGGAAGCTTTGTGTGTGTTACACATGTGAGTATCATATACATGAGTGTGTGTGTCACTGTGTGATAGACTAGAGGGTGTGTGTGTGATACACATTAGTGTGTAGGACTGAACCAAAACACATAATAGGCTGTGCTCTGGACTCAAGTCTGGACAGAAAGAGAATAAAACTGAGCAGTACAATTGGTAAGGGGAAAATGCATAATAAGGATATGGGCTGACATGTGTGCAGTGGGTGCAATGAAACAAGAGATGCATGACCAATTATCTGATGTATAATCACCTATAGGAGGAAATGCAGGGATCCTCAGTATATATCTGATATCAAGCCAACATGTATGTAGGCTGTGTCAAACATATCTGAAATTCTCCTAATTGATTTATGTGCAGGTCATGCTAACATGTGCATAATATCTAAATGAGAATGCAGTGAAGAAGCTCTCAGTGTTTCATTCATAAACTCAGGAAAGTGTAGGAATGAAATCTCAGTTTAATATCCTAGTTAAATATTCAATAACAGAACTCAAAACACACCCTCATGTGAACTCTCAATCCTCACTATTAGACAATTTCTCAGGTTAATACATTAATCAGTGAACCAATATTAACTCTCAGGAACTTAATCAGTGAATTCAGGATTTCAGGATCTTAGATACAACATATGACATCATATCAAGTAACATATCAATTTAATTCTCATTTAAAATCAGAAACCCGACTGAAACTGGGTTCAGTATTCTCAAGTCCTGATACTCTTAACAGTTCACATCCCAAACCCAAATTCGAGATCTACAACCTAACACTAGCCAACACTTAACATTACAATAGTATAATACACATGTATAGGAATCTACATGATAATTAACATCAAGGAAAACAGTTTAATTATACTTTAAAATTAGAAAAAATGGGGAAACTGGAATGTGTATCAGTTGGATAAGAGGAATCCAATTTCGAATTCAAAAATATGTTAAATATACAATTTAATGGTTGGTAATTCATCTAGCATACGTGTACGTGTCATAGGGATGCATTCGTGTCTAGAAATAGGACACGAGGTGTCCAAGTGTCCATCGAAACAGTGTATCAGTCTCTGCACAGGCAGCCTCGTGCAGCGATGTCGTATCCGATTGGACACGACTCAGTGCTAGAGACGAGCCGTGTTCTTACAAGATGACACGTGGGATATAGGGCTAGGTCCTAGGGTGCCTGTCTCGTGTCCACGTGTCGTACAGTGTCGTGTCCGAGCCCGTATCAGAGCCCAATTTCCAAGTGTGTGCTGCTAGTGTAAATTCGATGCACACACGAATTCGTGTCCGACACAACACTAGAAGCCACAAAACTTAGGGGGCTTGTTCGCAGACATTGCCCCCTCATGTCCACCAAGTGTCATCCCTCCACGTGTCGTGTCGTGTCCTACGTGAGTCCCGAGTAGCAGGGGACAGTGCACTGTGTGTGCACAGCGTGTTCGTGTCCAATTTGGACACGGATACGACACAATTTTGTGCTCAGTCCAGATGTTATGTGATATACACTACCAAAACTATTTTTCCATTCAATTTGTTTTTGAAATTAACACCTTTTAATTCTCACAAGCATTTCAACAAATACGTTATTAAAAACACCGATACGTGTCCGATACGGACACGAAATGGACACGGATTCCTACCAAACTTGGGCTACACCTAGGGGAACCCTAAATGAATGCATCTATGAAGAAAAATTATGATTTTAATGGGTGTAGATAGGTTTACCTATTGAGAGCTAGAATCTCAATGTAAAGAGCCTCGATTCGATGTCTTCTTCGATTTTCTCCGGTTCAATCGTCCTCGAACCTTGCTAGCAAGCACCCACAAGTAACCTCTACTGTTGGGGATGATGGTGCAATTGATTTGACTCAATTTGGATTAATAGGGAGAGTTTTAGGGAAGAACAAGTAGGGCTTTTTCTAGGGTTTGTAAAAGAGGCCAAGGCTTTGTTAATGTGACTTTATAGGAGGGGGGTCTTGTGTGGCTGTTGAAATCATTTGGGTTAGGGTTTTAGATGAGTGGTTGAGGTTGCTCCAACAATTTCCAAGGCTTCCTATTGGTTAAGGCTTCTTTTCACAAATATCTCAAAAGGAAATATCTTTCCTAATAATATCTAGATATTACTAACCTTGGCACTTAGTAGGAATGTTCTAACCCTGATTTTAACCTCATGACTAATCTAGGTTAGGTTAACTTCTAGGTTAAGGCTTCACAAAAAGGCTAGCACAATATTTAATTAATATAAATTACAAATTCACAAAATTGTCAAAATGACCAAAATACTCCTAGGCTAAAAATTGGTAATATGAAATTCTAATCACGTGACTAGGTCTTTATGATCATGATTAGTCTTCTAGGTCATACATGACTAAGGTTACACTATCAAAACACTAAATTCACATATTACCATTTTAAATAGTTTTAAAATAACTAAAAATCACCAAAAATCATATCATGACTAAAATATCATTATTAAATGATTTAAAATACAAAAGTTCAAAATTACCCTCATTTGGAAAACTGGGTGTTATAAGTCTACCCCCTTAGAAGAATTTCGTCCTCAAAATTTAAGATGATCATACTCCTCCTAGGTCAAAACCCCAATCAAACAAGGTCGGAAGATAACATGCAATCATGGTCCTACTGGTCGTGATTCCACAGTCTCGAATAGGGTAACTACGCTATCTAGTATATCACAAACATATCCTGGCAGGTACTAATGGAAATCACACATGAAGGTGGAAGAGAAGAACATGGAGGTCAAACCTGCTAACCCGTCACCTGCAACGTCAGTCTCCTCGACTGCCATAGCAAAAGCTCCATCCCTCTGGTGCTGAGCTACAGGTGGCCTAGCTCCCCCAAGAGGAGGTGCAACGGGACAATCTATCATCTTGTGAGCACCAGACCCACAGAATAGACAAACCTTCAGTCTCCTCCTACAAGACTCCCAAATATGCCCTGCCTTCTTACAGTAGGCACAAGTCAGCACCCTGCGGTCCTGTCCTCTAGGCTGATGTTGTGCCTGCTGCACTCTTACTGTTGCCTGTGCCTGCTGAGTCTGCACATGGGGCCTCTTGGCCTGACCCCCGCTGCTGCTGCTACCACCCTGGAAGTCCCGACCCCTCTTCAACTTCAACCCGAGGTCGTCCTCCACTGCCATAGCCCCAGAAAATATCTCCGCGTAGGTAGTGTTTCGGTCGCTCTTAGTCAGCGACCGAACCTCCCTAATCAAGCCTCGGAGGAACTTCCTCGCCTTCGTCTTCTCAGTCAAGTCATCAATGAACCGGCCCAACCGGCAAAACTCCCCGGCGTACTCAGCTACTGACTGGTTCTCCTGAACCAGGCTCTCAAACTGTGCCTCGATATCTCCCAAGGCCACATCAGAAAAGAACTGCTCCTTAAACAGCTCCTTGAACTGGGCCCAAGTCTGGCCCTCAACTTCCACCCTGGGATCCGTCTGATACCACGCACGGGCTAAGTCCTGCATCTGACTGCCCGCCGCCTCGATATGGAGTCGAGCTGGTATCTTCGCCAGTCGGAATATCTCCTCGATGTGCTCGATCCAATCGTCTACAAAATGGATGCCCTCTGTGCCCAGAAACTCTCTAGGATGCATCTTCTGAAAATCCTGGATATCCTTCTTCTTCCGGTAAGGCTGCTGATGCTCCCCCCGAGCAGTCACCATCTCTACTGTAGTACGAACCAGCTGGTGGGCCTCGTCAATCCCCTGACGATAATCGGCAGTCTGCCGCTGCTGCTGCTGCTGGTGGGACTCCAAGATCCTCTCCACAAATGAAAACAGGTGCGCAGCGTCAACCAATCCTGCAGGTGGCTGCTGATGCTGCTGCTGAAACATCACAGGAATGACTGGGGTCGTCCTCTGAACAAGTGGAGGCATACCCCCAATGGCTACAGTAGCTCCTGTCTGATCAGGAACAGAAGGTGCTACAGTCTCAACAGCCTGCTGCAATAGACGAGAGGTGGCAGACCCCTCTCCAGCGGCTACTGTACCAGAGCGATATGATCGTGTCTCCACCATCCTGAAGACAGATCGAAAAGGAAGTCAATACTGAGCAGGAATTGATAAATCAAAGGAGGACAGTTTATTGCAAAGAAGACATGTCAATAAGGTATGTAGATGGCATGAATTAAAGCAGAATTTTTTCTAACTGTGATTGAGTACCTCTCCGTTTAAACATATTTCTCAATCCTATCGCAGGCTGTAGTGATACTCTAGTTCGAATACCACTACATAAACTCGACCTGCATGGGCCACCACTAAAAACGTGTCACGACCCGCACCCTAGAGTAAGGGTACGAGAAGTGGGTACGTCCAGCCTACGCCGCAGTGTCGGCGGTAGAACGTTGTCCTAGGTTACTATCTAATCAACAACTCACGCAATTATATAATGTACTTGTCAAATCTCAACTCTGAACGGAGGACAAGTATAGATATAATGAATCTCAATCACAGTCTAAGAATGATAAGATAACTCAGAAGTTTAAACTAAAGACTAAGAACAACATTTATAAACTACTAAATAATAATATCTCAAACAAACTCAAATACAAAATCGTATCTCAAGTTATTACAATTCAAATTCTAAAACATGAAAACTAAACCAAGTCTACTAGCTAGTCTCCCGATCACTCCTGAGTGTCGAGGCCATAGGTAGTTAAGCCATCTCCTGCTCCAAGGCAAGTAGGACAAACGTCCTCAGGGAAGTCATCTGTAATATTTTCAACAGGTCCAGTCAGGACAGGAACGAGTACAAATCATCAAGAAATTCCAAGTAAATGACTGAGAACTATAAAGCAGTTATAGACAGTTTTATTGATGAATATGGTAGTTTGTATACAGGTGATGGTATAGAGAAACAGTTAAGGTACAAGAAAAGTAAGGCAAGTAAAACAAGAGAAGAATCATAGCAAATAAGACTGTAAATAGAAACTAGCTGAACTAGAGCAACATGATATAAATCCAGAATGTAAATATAACAAGTGCAAAACTCAAGTAAATCCAGACAACATGGATCTGATACCAGGTGATTCCAGTACAAGATGAGTCCTGTATAAGATGATTCCAGTCAGTGATCAAACAGGGTGAGCCCAGACTATACTCTTACAGTGTGTTTTAAAATACCGAGATCGACATATAAACGGCTGTAGGTAATACGGTACACCGCACACTCGGCCAAGTGTGGGATGGCTATCGTTCCAGAATAATTCCAAGGGAGTGGTTCCAGTATTTGGAAATGTTCACATGTCTACTCCAATATTTCCCCGCCCGCAAGTACAAGGGAATCCAGAAAACGACACGAGAATCGAGATGAGTCCAGCCAAACGTAATGATACCAGCAAAAGATTCCAGAGTGATTCCAGTAGGTGGTTCCAGTAGTGATTCCAGTAGGTGATGCCAGTAGTGGTTCCAGAAATAGAGGCCATACAAAATGGTATGTGTGTCGCATACATGAATCCAGAAATATCCATACGTGTTGTAAGAATCACATAAAACTAACTAGAACTGAAGTACAGTAATTGACAAGTAAATGAAAGAACTATCAGAGAATGTACTCGCCTGATACTCTGAAAAGAGTAATGAAATATCAGATGTCTGCACCGGAGTCACAATATCCTAAATAGAGCAGTACAGGTTATAACATGTCCAGAATGGTAAATAAGTACATACAATGCAATCTACATGATTTCTAGGTCGATTTAGGTCAAAGTCAACTCTAAGTCAAACCTGGTCAACTGTCTAGGTCAAACTAGATCCAAGTCAAACTTGGTCAACTCTGGGTCAACCCAAGTCAACTACACGAGTCAAACTAGTTCAATTGGTCACATCTAGACTCAATGTTGACTTTTGATCAACTCCAGTCAATCTTGAACTATTGGGTTAACCTTGGTCAATTATAGGGTTTTGGGTCAACTATTGGCCAACATAGGTCCCTACTAGTCTAGGTTTATCTAAAACCTACATTAAAACTAAACTCCTATGTTCTAACCCATAAACCATAACATTTACTTAAATATATCTCATAGACATATATATAATATGTATACATACACTATAATATTATTTCTAGGATACATTACCATTTCTAAGCCTTCAACCACAATACCAAAACACAAACTATCCTAATACATCATGTATATTACATTTATTATCCACCTTGCATATACATACATATATATATATAACATATATAGATATAAAGATGTGAGAAGGGGCTATGTGTTGTGTGTGTTTGTTAGGGATGAACCTAGTGTGAATTAGGAAGCTGAAAACAAGGTTATGTGTGTAATGTATAGGTGAGTGTCATGACAGGGTTTACATGGGACAGGGCAATGAGTCAATGTGTGTGTGTGTTGCATAGGTAGACAATGTGTGTGGGCAAAAATTAGTGTGATAGCCTAGGTGTGCATGTGACCATGTGGGAAGCTTTGTGTGTGTTACACATGTGAGTGTCATATACATGAGTGTGTGTGTGTCACTGTATGATAGACTAGAGGGTGTGTGTGTGATACACATTAGTGTGTAGGACTGAACCAAAACATATAATGTGCTCTGCTCTGGACTCAAGTCTGGACAGAAAGAGAATAAAACTGAGCAGTGCAATTGGTAAGGGGAAAATGCATAATAAGGATATGGGCTGACATGTGTGCAGTGGGTGCAATGAAACAAGAGATGCAGGACCAATTATCTGATGTATAATCACCTTTCGGAGGAAATGCAGGGATCCTCAGTATATATCTGATATCAAGCCAACATGTATGTAGGCTGTGTCAAATATATCTAAAATTCTCCTAATTGATCTATGTGCAGGTCATGCTAACATGTGCATGCTATCTAAATGGGAATGCAGTGAAGAAGATCTCAGTGTTTCATTCATAAACTCAGGAAAGTGTAGGAATGAAATCTCAGTTTAATATCCTAGTTAAACATTCAATAACAGAACTCAAAACACACCCTCATGTGAACTCTCAGTCCTCACTGTTAGACAATTTCTCAGGTTAATACATTAATCAGTGAACCAATATTAACTCTCAGGAACTTAATCAGTGAATTCAGGATTTTAGGATCTCAGATACAACATATGACATCATATCAAGTTATATATCAATTTAATTCTTATTTAAAATCAGAAACCCGACTGAAACTGGGTTCAGTATTCTCAAGTCCTGATACTCTTAACAGTTCACATCCCAAACCCAAATTCGAGATCTACAACCTGACACTAGCCAACACTTAATATTACAATAGTATAATACACATGTATAGGAATCTACATGATAATTAACATCAAGGAAAATAGTCTAATTATACTTTAAAATTAGAAAAAATGGGGAAACTGGACTGTGTATCAGTTGGATAGGAGGAATCCAATTTCGAATTCAAAAATATGTTAAATATATAATTTAATGGTTGGTAATTCATCTAGGATACGTGTACGTGTCATAGGGATGCATTCGTGTCAAGAAAATAGGACATGAGGTGTCCAAGTGTCAATCGAAACAGTGTATCAGTCTCTGCACAGGCAGCCTCGTGCAGTGATGTCGTGTCCGATTGGACACGACTCAGTGCTCGAGATGAGCCGTGTTATTGCAAGGTGACACATGGGATATAGGGCTAGGTCCTAGGGTGCCTGTCTCGTGTCCACGTGTCGTACAGTGTCGTGTCCGAGCCCGTATCAGAGCCCAATTTCCACGTGGGTGCTGTCAGTGTAAATTCGATGCACACACGAATTCGTGTCCGACACACACTAGAAGCCAAGAAACTTGGGGGGCATGTTCACAGACATTGCCCCCTCGTGTCCACCAAGTGTCACCCCTCCACGTGTCGTGTCGTGTCCTACGTGAGTCCCGAGTAGCAGGGGACGGTGCACTGTGTGTGCACAGCATGTTCGTGTCCAATTTGGACACGGACACGGCACAGTTTTGTGCTCAGTCCGTATGATATGTGATCTATACTACAAAAACTATTTTTCTATTCAATTAGTTTTTGAAATTAACACCTTTTAATTCTCACAAGCATTTCAACAAACACGTTATTAAAAACACCGATACGTGTCCGATACGAACACGAAATGGACACGGATTCCTACCAAACTTGGGCTACACCTAGGGGAACCCTAAATGAACGCATCTATGAAGAAAAATCATGATTTTAATGGGTGTAGATAGGTTTACCTATTGAGAGCTAGAATCTCAATGTAAAGAGCCTCGATTCGATATCTTCTTCGATTTTCTCTGGTTCAATCGTCCTCGAACCTTGCTAGCAAGCACCCAAAAGTACCCTCTACTATTGGGGATGATGGTGCAATTGATTTGACTTAATTTGGGCTCAATTTAGATTAATGGGGAGAGTTTTAGGGAAGAACAAGTAGGGCTTTTTCTAGGGTTTGTAAAAGAGGCCAAGGCTTTGTTAATGTGACTTTATAGGAGGGGGGTCTTGTGTGGCTATTGAAATCATTAGGGTTAGGGTTTTAGATGAGTGGTTGAGGTTGCTCCAACAATTTCCAAGGCTTCCTATTGGTTAAGGCTTCTTTTCACAAATATCTCAAAAGGAAATACCTTTCCTAATAATATCTAGATATTACTAACCTTGGCACTTAGTAGGAATGTTCTAACCCTAATTTTAACCTCATGACTAATCTAGGTTAGGTTAACTTCTAGGTTAAGGCTTCACAAAAAGGCTAGCACAATATTTAATTAATATAAATTACAAATTCACAAAATTGTCAAAATGACCAAAATACCCCTAGGCTAAAAATTGGTAATATGAAATTCTAATCACGTGACTAGGTCTCTGATCATGATTAGTCTTCTAGGTCATGCATGACTAAGGTTACACTATCAAAACACCAAATTCACACATCACCATTTTAAATAGTTTTAAAATAACTAAAAATCACCAAAAATCATATCATGACTAAAATATCATTATTAAATGATTTAAAATACAAAAGTTCAAAATTACCTTCATTTGGAAAACTGGGTGTTATAATTCCCCTCTATTTATACTCTCTTCCATTAGGGCTAGCCTCTTTAGGAAAGATCACGTTTAAGGAAGAGGTATTTTCCCAACTTCATTAATTCATAGAAAGTCCATTTTATTTCCTTTTTCCCTCAAACAAATTGTATTAGGTACTAATACTTGCTGTCCATGGTGTTAAATCTCAGCTTTGGCACAATTTGGAAGGATTGGCTAGCAAGGAGAACCCCTCCCTATAGAAGCTTTTCTCACATTTGGACACCAACAGGTAAAACTATTTAAACACCATTAAAATTCTAGTTTCTTTGCATATTTGGAAAGCCCTTGGTCTACCCTAACTGTAGGTATACCTAAACCTAGGTTTCGTGTCCATTTCGTATCCTAAATGGACACGTATCAGTCCCATAGGCAAGGTGTTTGATGAAATGCCCCAATGGGCATTTTGATTTGATTTTTGAAAAGTGTTTGAATAGAAAATTGGATCTAGGTGTGGGTTGATGTTTTCCAGTGGTCTGAGTTTGTTTTCGTGTCGTGTCGTGTCAGAAATTGGACACGAACACGCGGTTTGGACACCGCACGCTGCTACAGTATTCCCCTGCTACTCGGGGTGAATTTCTCTACGGATATGGCGACTCGACACGAACCACTTGACACGTAGCTAGGGGCATTGACTGACACCACGTGTGTCAAGTCTCATGTGTCTTCGTGTCGTTTCGAGGAAACACGAGACACTGCACTGATTTTGTACTGGGTTCTGTTCAGTCGATAATTCGAGCTCTGATACGCTCTGATTGACACGACACGGAGACACGTCGACCCAAATCAGGGTGACACGTAGGTAGCCTGACACCTGGCGAACACGTGGGTGTGTGCATGAGACACGAAGTGTCCTGTGCCGGGTGTATGACACGCGTGCACACACGCACGAGGCTGCACTGTGCAGTGTCCAGTTGTACTGATTTGGGTTTATTTGTGTTGGACACGTCGTGTCACGTTGTGGTGGACACGAAACACTTCCTAAGACACGTGCACAAGTGTATTTTTATTTACCAACCAAAAAACCATGATGTTAACTTGTTTTCGAGGGCTAATCTCCATTTACCCAAATTTCTGATACTAGGTTATATTCCTGTATTTTCCAGTTTTGGGAATTCAACTCTGGCAGTTAATTTAACATATTTAATTGATTTTAATTACTTGTTTAAGGGTCTAATATGATGTACTTACATGTTTTATACTTGTGTGTCAAATTTAGGTGATTTTGGTTGGGAATTGGATTCAAAATGGGGATTTGAAGTTTCTAATAAAAACTGAACTGTGATTGTAAATAAATGAATTGGTTTTCTTTCTCTTCCTGAACAGTACACCCCTTTCACACACACTGAATTTTGTTGTACTGATATTACACATGGTGCCTACAAAATTGGGTTCCTTGTTTTACTGTACACAGGTTTCAGCCCCTCTACACACACATACTAAACTGTCCTATTGTCTCCTCTCATACACACACACACACTGTTTTCTGATTTTCCCCTTCACTGTACAGTCACTCACATATACACCCTCTCATGTCTTCACAGAACACACACACATTGCCATCATGTACACACACACACTCACTTGTATACACACACACGTTGCCTTCCCTCTCTCTATATACACACACACACATATATATATATATATATATATATATATATTTTATATATATATATATATATATATATATATATATATATATATATATATAATATGTGTATATCTATATATGTAATGAATATATATGTAGTTAATGTATATATAATGTAGGTAGCCTATATATATATGTATATATATGTGATGATTTCCTAAAAGTATATGTACTCTAACCCATATGTAATGTATATATGTATTTAAGCCATATATATGTATAATGCATACATATGCACATGCTTGTATATATAGGTATAATGTATGTTGATGAATAGGATTTCCTATATGCATATTAGTGAATACAATGCCCAGTTGAGTATGTATTCATGATGAGGTTAGATGACTTGTTGACATTATAATGGGTATGTGTGTTGGCTCTACTTAGGCTTGGATAGCCTTGAAGTGGTGTGTACTAGCTAGTATAGGCTTGTGTGACCTAGTATAGACTAATGTAGACTAGTTAGACCAATTTAGACTTGTTAGACCATAGTTGACCTAGTTTGACTTCTAGGGTTGACCATAGTTGATCAAGAGTTGACTTTGGCCTAAATTGACCTGGATTCATTTAGAGTGCATTGAATTGCATCTTGTTATCATTTTAGACTTGTTGTAACTTGTGTTGTTCTGATTAGGAGCCAGACACCTCTCCTCGGGCAGTACATTTCATCCGGACACTCAGATAGCAGGCGAGTACATTCTCTGATCATTTCATATCCTGTTTAGAATTATTTTCCTGCTTTAAATTACTTTACTTGATACAATCACGTTGGTCACACGGATTGGTACTATATGGATCCCTTCTTTAGATGTTATCCTTCAGGAGCATCGGATATTGCATATTCTGTGCGTTTTACTTACATTGTGTATCACTATGCTTCATGGTTCATTCATCACTTGTGACATGTACTCTCATGATCACAGAGTCTCCTTGAATCTCCCTTTTATGGGCATTCCTAGAATCACCCATTTATGGGCATACCATATATCACCCCTTGTGGGCCATTGCATTGAATTATAACATAACCTGGCTGGATCCTCGTGTATTGATTGGGGGTACGGGGGAGTAGAAGTAGACATGTGAATAATATCCAAGTAGTGTAGCATCAGAATCTTTCCGTAGTGTAGCATCAGAATCTCATATGCCATTTACATGTCTTTATTGTACTCTGATTCACTAGCCACTGTTAGTTCTCTACTTATAGTAGATATTTCTATTACAGTTCTCTCTCTGTTTATATACTGTATTTCTTTCAGTTCATGTATCTTACTTTACTGCATGATTATATTTTTTAACCTGCTATGATCTGTTGAGATGTATTGTGCTCGCTCCTGTCCTGACTGGACCTGTTGAAAATATTACAGAGGACGAGAAGGAGGCCTGTGTGGATACCTTCTACGGGGCAGCCCTAAACGACACTTGTGAGCTGGACCCTCAGGAGGACCCAGCTCTAGCTGATGACTTTACCCCTACTGCCTAGACTAGTTTAGTTAGGCTTTATCTTACATATGTTGTCTTGAGACTAGCTTAGTTAGGCTTTATTTCTGTCATTGAGATCTGGATTGTATATATTCTTTCATACTCTATAATTGAGACCTTGTATTCTGGATATTTGCTGAGATGTTATCTTAGACACTTAGACTCTTTTGATCATCTGTATTTTCTTTGAGTTATATATCATATCGTGCTTCATCTTCCTTAGTTGTGATTGAGTTTACATTCAGCTATGTCACCCCCATTCGGGGAGTATAAACTGCTTAGCATTATATTGTTAGATGTTGTGACCTAGGACAGCGTTCTACTGCCGACACTGCGGTGTAGGCTAGACGTACCCACTTCTCGTGCCCTTACTCTAGGGTGCGTGTCGTGACACATTTTTAGTGGTGGCCCATGCAGGTCGAGATTCGCATTAGTGCGATTTCGTAGTAGCACAACGACTTAGTTGTACTACTACGAGCCTGCTATAGGATATAGAAATTAAGATGTTAGGATGAGAGGATACTCAATCACAGTTAGGATTCCTTGAGAGATTCCTGGGATGACCCTTGAGAATCTCATTTTGAACTCTGATTTAAACTCCCTTTCCCTTATTTTGATTCACCTTTTTCCTTGATTTGAATTTGATTTTGGTGGATTCGTTGTAGAACTTTGAATCCTGGTATTAGTTGATGATTTTGATAAAATTTTGTAGTTGTTGATTTTAATTTTGTATTTAATAATTTCAAATTCAAGGCACTCAATCACACTTAGGATTCTTTGAGAGATCCTTTGGACAACCCCAGAGAAACTCATTTTTGATCTTCAATTGGAATTCCTTTTTCCTCTTGTTTGGATTCACCCTCATTTCTTGCTATTAAATTTGAGCTTGATGGGTTCATCTCGTTTGAACATATGAGAAGAACAGATCTTCATTATTCCTTCTTGCCATTATTTTCTTGCATTCTTATTTTCTTCTTATCTTAAACTCTGTCTAATTACACCAATCACCCACATCTTATCATCCCTACCAGATGTACCTTGAAACCCTTGAATCTTTATATCTTCTGCCTGGGAAAGACTGAAGAAGTGACGTGAATCATATAGCTCAGAGGAGACATAACTTATTATTATATGATGATCTAGAGGAAATCAAAATGTGGAGTGTTCAATATTGAAACCTTGAGATAGAAATGTGGTAAAGGTCTCGAATAGAATCAAGAGATGTATACTACCAATCTGGAAATAATCACACTTAGGGAGATTTTGGGGTTTTGAAATAGTTTATAGGTGTATTCAAATTGATGAGGATATTCAAGGTCGACCTAGATTTGAGAACCTCGAAACTCTGGTTATTGATTCTTGGGAAGTTTTACCCTAAGGCTATGTAGAATGTTAGTAATGGAAAAGAGAAATTAATTGTATCCAATAAGGATATTGAACAAGATATTGCAAGGAAATGACTAGGGATAGAGGGAACCTAAAGTTATAGAAATTTAGAGATTGTTGTGGAAATTTTTTTAGGAGAATAATATTCAAAGGTGTATGTCGAAGAAAATACGGAAGTTGATTTTATGATGGAGGATAAGTTTTGTAAGGCCTAAAGGTATTTAAATTAAATAACACGAGGAGAACCATTTGAACAAGTTCAAGGAATTCGTAAACGGGATTTAGAGGTTTCGGGCCAAATTTAAGACAAGATGAAAGAATTTGGAAATTTAAATAAATGGTTAATGTTGATTCCTAAATGTGAAGGCTATGCTTCATGCGTAATGTTTGGAAATCGAAAATTGACTACGATAGTCATGGTAAAGGCTTAGGCAAAGGTTAAGTTTTTATATGGAGACTGGTGAGGTAAGGATACGATTGGCAAGTTATGACCAGATGAACTTAAGGGTATCAGAAATAGATGATTAACTTGATCTTCCTTATCCTGTGTATTTATTTACCACCTCCTGAACCCCCACTTTTTATTTCAGATCCTTTGACGTTTCTTATCGTGACCTTGACATTCGGAATATAATACTAGCTGTTACCCTCCAACAAATCTTATATGCAAGACCTAGACGAACTCACCTTCGTGTAGGTATATCATGTTCCACTAAAACCCGTCTCCTTGTACTCTATTTTCTTGATATGATTTTCTGGTCAAATGGCTAAACTATAACCTCTACCATGATACTGAATTATTCCTGATTTCAATTAGAGATCCAGCCTTGACTTAATTCCTTCGACCCGACATGTGATGATGTTCTGCTTGATTCCTTAAATGCTTAACCTTGTACCTTATCTTGATTGCTTGACCCATTTAGTTAAGAATCTGGACTATGTATCTTCGTTCATGACTACTACCCTTACTTATATCTTATGCTGCTAATTATCCTTTGTTTTACAAGCTTATCCTTTTCAAGCTTGATTATGACATATTTTATTGGGTGCGCACCCACTAACATATTATCTAATCAGAACCGACGTATGATGGTCTGATCAACCTATTGCGTTTTGGTTCGCTTTTCATATTAATCTACGTAGATGGAGACATAGTTAAACTTGCCCTAGAATCTTATCCGCAACAGCCTTGACAATTCTCCTTGGAATTATTTTTATCGCCTATGAACCTCGTATTCGTATCCAGTTGAATTAAATTTAATCATGACCTGGATCTTCATCATTTGATGCTCGTGCTCATACTTGATTTCATTGTTTCCCCATTTTGTCCAAATCTCGATTTATCCTAAAATTGATCAACTTAGATTGTGTCAAGACAAAAATCTATTTGTGATTTATTGTGCCTAGATTTTCAATTTGTTACCATTTTATGGAATAGTAACCTTTTAATAATTTCTCAGTTGTTTGTTAATGACTAAATTTTGTATATAGGATGGTAGACAACCCTTAGAACCTTGATGGTTGTTGTTCCCTTACCTTCCCAATTAGGATACCCTAGATTGCTTATTGTTGATACCATAGTACTGTTTTGACCTAGAATGACCAGTGCACCTAGGTGAGACTTCTAACTGCTACAGTATGCCCTGACCCTGTATGATATTCCTTCAAATTCTATGGTTTAGATAAAATTCTTAGGACCATGATTGTCGGGAAATAGGGATGTTACCCCCATTAGTATCAACTGTGAAAATTATAGGTTAGTCCTTGATATGGGGAATGTATGTTTATAAACCTGTAGCTTATGAGATTTGTAGTATCAGCCCTGATAGGATTGGGAAGTTAAGAGGTAGCCTATTATAGAGTTTCTCTTTTTGCTAAATTCTGGTTGCCAACACTTAGGTAGCTAGCATAGATAAAATCCTAAGAAGTTGACCAGCGGATGACCAAGTACTAGGATGTTGATAAAATTGACTATTGATTGACCCTTGACTATGTTTGACCTAGAAGGGGGTACGACCATCTCAATTTCGAGGACAAAATTTTTATAAGGTGGTAGGATAGTAACACCCAGTTTTCCAGATGAGGGTAATTTTGAAATTTTGTAATTATAATTATTATTTATTGATATTTATTTTATATTATGATTTTTGGTGATTTTTAATCATTTTTAAACTATTTAAAATCATGACTTGTGATTTGGTGTTTTGCTAGTGTAACCCTAGAGATAAGTGACCTAGAGCCTAGCCATGTGATTAGGGTATTTCATTTATCATTTTTAGCTTGAGGGTATTTTTGTTATTTTTAAGATTATTTGAATTTATTATAATTTATTTGAATTTATAGGAATTTTTAGGATTTATTCTGGAATTATTTGAATGATGGTTGACTATGTTGACTTTGAGTAGTGTTGACTTGGTAGACTAACCTAGAAGCCAACCCTAGTTGTGTTTGGACTTGGTTAGGTCATGTAACCCTAGTTAGACTAGAGTTAACCCATGGTTAGTCATTAAACTCATGTTAGAATAGAAAGGCTTTTAGTCATAAGCCATGACTTATGGTTTGAAACCATTAATTAGCAACTTAGCCCATAGAGGCCCAAGCCCAACCCATTAGCTAACCCTAACCCTATCCTGGCATGGCCGGCCAGCCCATATTGGTATTCTACCCTATTTATACTCTCTTCCATTAGCGCTAGCCTCTTTAGGAAAGATCAAGTTTAAGGAAGAGGTATTTTCCCAACTTCATTAATTTATAGAAATTCTATTTTATTTTCTTTTTCCCTGAAAATTTGCATTTGGTTCTAAATCACCTATACTTGTTGTCCATGGTGTTAAAGCTCAGCTTTGGCACAATTTGGAAGGATTGGCTAGCAAGGAGAACACCTCCCTATTGAAGCTTTTATTGCATTTGGACACCAATAGGTAAAACTATTTAAACACCATTAAAATTCCAGTTTCTTTGCATATTTGGAAAGCCCTAGGTCTACCCTAACTGTAGGTATACCTAAACCTAGGTTTCGTGTCCATTTCGTGTCCTAAATGGACATGTATCAGTCCCATAGGCAAGGTGTTTGATGAAATGCCCCAATGGGCATTTCGATTTGATTTTTGAAAAGTGTTTGAATAAAAAATTGGATCTAGGTGTGGGTTGATATTTTCCAGTGGTCTGAGTTTGTTTTTGTGTCGTGTCGTGTCAGAAATTGGACACGAACACGTGGGTTTGGATACCGCACGCAGCTACAGTATTCCCCTACAACTCGTGGTGAATTTCTCTACGGACACGGCGACTCGACACGAACCACTTGACACATGGCTAGGGGCATTGGCTGACACCACGTGTGTCAAGTCTCATGTGTCCTTGTGTCGTGTCGAGGGAACACGAGACACTGCACTAATTTTGTACTGGGTTCTGTTCAGTCGATAATTCGAGCTCTGATACTCTCTGATTGACACGACACAGAGACACGTCGACCCAAATCAGGGTGACACGTAGGTAGCCTGACACCTGGCGAACACGTGGGTGTGTGCACGAGACACGAAGTGTCCTGTGTCGGGTGCACGACATGCGTGCACACGCGCACGAGGTTGCACTATTGTGCAGTGTCCAGTTGTACTGATTTGGGTTTATTCGTGTTGGACACGTCGTGTCACATTGTGGTGGACACGAAACACTTCCTAAGACACATGCACAAGTGTATTTTTATTTACCAACCAATAAACCATGATTTTAACTTGTTTTCGAGGGCTAATCTCCATTTACCCAAATTTCTGATACTAGGTTATATTCCTGTATTTTCTAGTTTTGGGAATTCAACTTTGGCAGTTAATTTAACCTGTTTAATTGATTTTAATTACTTGTTTAAGGGTCTAATATGATGTACTTACATGTTTTCTACTTATGTGTCAAATTTGGGTGATTTTGGTTGGGAATTGGATTCAAAATGGGGATTTAAAGTTTCCAATAAAAACTGAACTATGATTGTAAATAAATGAATTGGTTTTCTTTCCCTTCCTGAACTGTATACCCCTTTCACACACACTGAGTTTTGTTGTATTGATATTACACATGGTGCCTACAACATTGGGTTCCCTGTTTTACTGTACACAGGTTTCAGCCCCTCTACACACACACTAAACCGTCCTATTATCTCCTCTCTCACACACACACACACACACACACACTGTTTTCTGATTTTCCCCTTCACTGCACAGTCACTCACACATACACCCTCTCATGTCTTCACAGCACACACACACATCGCACTCATGTACACACACACTCACTTGTATACACACACACACATTGCCTTCCCTCTCTCTATATACACATGTATGTATATATATAATATGTGTATATCTATATATGTAATGAATATATATGTAGTTAATGTATATATAATGTTGGTAGCCTATATATATATGTATATATATGTGATGATTTCCTAAAAGTATATGTACTCTAACCCATATGTAATGTATATATGTATTTAAGCCATATATATGTATAATGCATACATATGCACATGCTTGTATATATAGGTATAATGTATGTTGATGACTAGGATTTCCTATATGCATATTAGTGAATACAATGCCCAATTGAGTATGTATTCATGGTGAGGTTAGATGACTTGTTGACATTATAATGAGTATGTGTGTTGGCTCGACTTAGGCTTGGATAGCCTTGAAGTGGTGTGTACTACCTAGTATAGGCTTGTGTGACCTAGTATAGACTAATGTAGACTAGTTAGACCAATTTAGACTTGTTAGACCATAGTTGACCTAGTTTGACTTCTAGGGTTGACCAGAGTTGACCAAGAGTTGACTTTGGCCTAAATTGACCTGGATTCATTCAGAATGTATTGAATTGCATCTTGTTATCATTTTAGACTTGTTGTGACTTGTGCTATTTTGATTAGGAGCCCGACACCTCTCCTCGGGCAGTACATTTCATCCGGACACTCAAATAGCAGGTGAGTACATTCTCTGATCATTTTACATCCTGTTTAGAATTTTTTTTCCTGCTTTAAATTACTTTACTTGATACTATCACGTTGGTCACATGGATTGGTACTATATGGATTCCTTCTTGAGATGTTATCCTTCAGGAGCATCGGATATTACATGTTCTGTGTGTTTCACTTACATTGTGTATCACTATGCTTCATGGTTCATTGATCACTTGTGAAATGTACTCTCATGATCACAGAGTCTCCTTAAATTTTCCTTTTATGGGCATTCCTAGAATAACCCTTTTATGGGCATACCATGTATCGCCCCTTGTGGGCCATTGCATGGAATCATAACATAACCTGGCTGGATCCTTGTGTATTGATTGGGGGTACGGGGGAGTAGAAGTAGACATGTGAATAATATCCAAGTATTGTAGCATCAAAATCTTTCCGTAGTGTAGCATCAGAATCTCTTTTGCCATTTACATGTCTATATTGTACTCTGACTCACTAGCCACTGTTAGTTCTCTACTTATAGTAGATATTTCTATTACAGTTCTCTCTCTGTTTACATACTGTATTTCTTTCAGTTCATGTATCTTACTTTACTGCATGATTATATTTTCTAACCTCTTATGATCTGTTGAGATGTATTGTGCTCGCTCCTGTCCTGACTGGACCTGTTGAAAATATTATAGAGGATGAGGAGAAGGCCTATGTGGATACCTTCTACGGGGCAGCCCTAGACGACACTTGTGAGCTGGACTCTCAAGAGGACCCAGCTCTAGCTGATGACTTTACCCCTACTGTCTAGACTAGTTTAGTTAGGCTTTATCTTACTTATGTTGTCTTGAGACTAGCTTAGTTAGGCTTCATTTCTGTCATTGAGATATGGATTGTATATATTCTTTCATACTCTGTAGTTGAGACCTTGTATTTTGGATATTTGCTGAGATGTTATCTTAGACACTTAGACTCTTCTGATCATCTGTATTTTTCTTGAGTTCTATATTATATCGTGCTTCATCTTCCTTAGTTGTGATTGAGTTTACATTCTGCTATGTCACCCCCATTCGTGGAGTATAAACTGCTTAGCATTATATTGTTAGATGTTGTGACCTAGGACAGCGTTCTACCACCGACACTGCGGCGTAGGCTGGACGTACCCACTTCTCGTGTCCTTACTCTAGGGTGCGGGTCGTGACACTTCTTGTGCTTTTGTTTTGGATAAACATCGCAAGAAAGCCCGTCGTATGAGCGACGGTACAACATCTTAGTAGATGTGTCATAAAAGAACTGGAGCGAGCATCTCCTAATAGAAGTAGCTTATTTCAAGTCTTTAGGTAAGATCCGGTAGACTGCGTAGTCTATGAACGAGAATCGCCAGTCTCGAATGTCAACATTAGTGTACATTTGTACTGAGTAACTCAGACACGTATGTAGATTGTTCTTCGGGCAAACCAGCTCTCGGCCCATTACCGTAACAGTATATTGTGTTCCAACAGGAGCTGCTAGAGAAGCAGCAAGGACAGATAGCGCGTCGGCCTCCAAGTTCTGCAATCGAGGTACATGTTCTATAAAGAACCCTGTGAAGGTAGAGATGATATCGATTGCTTCCTAGTGGTTTGGAACCAGATGTTCATGTCGGACTTTGTATTATTCTTGAACCTGGTTGATAATCAATTTAGAGTCGCCATAGGCCTCGACGTAGTCAATCCCCAACCGTTTAGTGATCTAGAGTCCGATGATGAGAGCGTTACACTTAGCGATGTTATTGGTGCATGACTCCATGAGAAAATATGCATGGCATATGACAGCCATCGGGAGTAATAAGAACCACTCCGAACCCTGTAATGATCTCGCCTTTGAGCCTTATTCTTAAAGCACCGTCAAAGAACATATGCCAAACCGAGTTATCTGATATGGCATTGGACACTAGGACTTCATCAGGGATGTCGTCATAGATCTTTGATGTCTCTGGCACAGGGTGTGTTGTTAAGAAGTCGGCCAATGCTTGGCCCTTGACTGCCTTTTATGGGACGAATACCATGTCATAAGGAGTCAAAAGTATCGTCCATGTGGCTATCCGTGAGTTTAAGGCCCCTAGCCTAGTCATGAGGACCCTGAGGAGATTAACCTGGGAGATGACGTGGATCATTTGTCCGGCCACACAATGGCACGTTTTCTGGATGGCAAAAATCAGAGCAAGACACTCCTTCTCTACAGGATTATACCGATGTTCGGCTCCAATCAAGGTCCTGCTAAGGTAGTAGATTGCATGTTTGTGGACTTCATTGCTTCTCTAAGGTCTCTCCACGACTGGTGCTACTAGTACTGGAGGACTAGTGAGGTACTTCTTGATGTATAGCTCAGACATATAGCAGAAGGGTCTCCCCACGACTGGTACTACTAGTACTGGAGGACTAGTGAGGTACTTCTTGATGTCGTCGAACGCATGCTAGTATACTTCTGTCCAAATAAAAAAACCCTTTTTTATCAGTTTGGTAAAAGGTTGACATCTACCAGATAGATTTGCTATGAATCTTCTGGTATATGCTAAGCATCCTTATAGGCCTCGAAGCTCGCAGAGATTCTTCGGAGGAGCCATGTCCAGTTTGATAAGCTTAGCATCGGGTAGGATATTGAGATGGTGCATGGCGACTTGTGGGTCTAAACCTGGCATGTCCTCGTAGCTCCAAGCAAATTCATCGATGTACTCTCGGATAAGCTGTATCAGAGATTCTTCGTCTTCTCCCATCAAGCTTTTGCTGATAAAGATAGGTTTTGGGGAAGCCTCATCTCCTAGTTCAACTTGGACGCCTTCATCTTCAGTGGAAGGTTCACGTTGTTCGAAGTGCCATTCCTATTGGGATCCCAGACATTGAGCCCACGGTTCATCTTCGAAGAATTCAAGTATTTGGTATTTGTCCTCGACTGGGGGATCTGCGGAGACCATATTGACATACAATATCTTTTTGAAGGCATTGTCAATTCTGGTACCGGAGTCCCAAGTTGAATAGTCCGAAGAATGTTAATGCATGGGGACCTCCGGTTCAGAGCTCTCCGACGTTGTTGTGGGCGTAACGTAACCTAACCCCCGACGAGTACGTTGGTAGTAATTTTAGGATTTTCCCTACGGGGCACGAAGTCGTAAGGGAAGACGTCGGCCTTTGCCATAGTTCAGTCCCCTGTCACTTTTCAGGTCATAATCCATTTTCTAGATGAGGTTTTTGGCTTAAGTAGTGTAATGGTAGAGTTGCATCTTGCCGTTATCGGGTTCTGGTTCTGCCGGAGCTAGCCGCTGCGGATGCTCCAATCAGCCGAAGATGATGGGTTCCTCCTCTTTCTTCCTTGTTGGAACCAAGAAGTAGGAGCGTTAAGAAGGAACAGCTCGGCTTGCGATATTAGCGGTCGTCACTTGTGTTTGCAGCATGTATAGAGCGGTGTCTAAGAAATACCTAGTGGTCCAATGCGTACAAGAGTAATTCAAAGACAACTTTCTATTAATAAAATACGAAATTTTATCCCAAGGGATTACATCATCTAATGAGTGTGCCTCGGTATTGGCGCATACATAGTCTCCCACTCTTCATATGTGAGCACCAGGGCTGTCTCAGGGGAAGGTGGAGGATGTTTCCCTTTCAGCTTGACTACTAAGGGGACTGCAGTCGAAGGTTCGTGTGACCTCAGAGTTGGCTTTAGAGCCCTTTGTGGAAGTCTTATTTGCATAGGCTCCTGGCTAGCCTCTTACATGGTTGATGATGATCGAGTCGGAGGTTTGTCTCAGAGCTTGATAACGAGGGGAGCCGACATCTTGGAAGGTTTCCCCTTTAATCGAACCTTCAATGGTTCTTCAGCGATAGCTGCGCTCTCTGCTTCGTCATCGGCATCATTGGCGTCATCGTCCCATGGAACTGATTTGTACAGATCAGCATCTGTATAGTATGCTTTGAGTCCTTGAAAGGGATCGATGTCAGCAAACTCGATCTTGATAGTCCCGTTGTTGGCCATGCATTGATGGAGAGTGAAGGGCACGATCATGTATTCATGAATCCATGGTCGTCCCAATAGCATGTTATAGTTTATGTCTGCGTCAATGACATAGCAAGTTACGTCAGTCTGGAGATCATATATTTGGCATTTCAGGCGAATTTTGCCCAGGGGTTCACTCTTCTCATAGTTGAAGACGCTGATTGTAGTGTTTGAAACGGTCAGCCGATGCATCGGGATCCCCAAAGCATGGAGTAAACTACGAGGGATGATGCTAATAGAAGAGCCATGGTCAATGTAGATGCGATCGATATTAATGGCACCAATGTACCTTATATAGTACAGGGGTCGGTTGTGTCGGTTGTTCTTCAGTAGCATGTAAGGATCACCTTGACCACAATGTGACAATATGGACATTCAGCAGGGTTCTTCCTGGGCGGTTACACCTGAGTGGAGAAGGAGTCAACGTTCTGTAAAGCTTCGCTGAGGGCGTCTCGAGTCTCTTTGGAGAGACGGAGAAGCTCGAAGAGTAATAGTCGGGCCGGAGTGTTAGCCAGTTGCGCCAATATGTCACAATTAATTGTAGGGTTGATTGGCCCTACTGTCGAGTCTTTTCTCAGAGGCTTGTCAAAGTGAACCTCCCTCTGCTTCTGTTTATCTGCAGTAGGCGCTTGAGACGGGCCTTCTTCTGACATATCGGGGTCGTTGGCCACAACAGGTGGAGGTGTTTCCTCCTCTAGGGCCTGGTTCTCTTCTCGTTGGTGAGCCGAGCGAGTGGTAACAAGAGTATCATCTGCCAATGTAGAAACCATACGACATGACTTAACTTTTTTCCCTTGATAGAGTATGCTGCAGGCACCATAACATTTGGGGCGAGATCAAGGTGGATCCACATTACTTCGCCTCGCAGCGTCGTAAATGGGATGAGGCCTTGGGTGTTGTCACGGGACGGTAAAAGATTGACTACTTCCATCGTAGCTCTCGGGATGGGGGCAATGCCATCTTGAGCCTCTGTTTTGGAAAACTTTTGAACTGGAGGGTGACAATGTTGGCCGTAACAGTCTTTTTCTCATAGTCAAGTGAGATAACTTTAGCGTCGATGAGGCACTGGATTTGTCTTTTCAACACGTAACAATCACGCGTCGAATGGTGGACATACTGGTGGTAGTGGCAGTATTTTGGATTGTCCACATTTCCTACTTTATTAGGATGCTTAGGAGGCAGGAGCTGAAGTTTGCCACTCTTTGCCAACATATTGAAGAGTTCTAGTGTGTCTTCGTTGTTGAAAGAATAGGTCTCTTTTGGCCTCTGCGCTTCGGTCAGCTTTGGGTTCACTGATGCCGAACCTTTGGAGATGTTGACGGTCATAGCTTGCTTCCATTTTTTGTCTTTGTTGCCGGATGAGCGCATCTCTTTATCTTCGAGAGAGGGGAAGTTCAGTCCCAGAAATTATGCATCATGCACTTTTCTTTGAGCTACACCTGCCCTTGTAATGAAAGGCATCCACTCTACGTATGGAGCACTGTGCCACAACTTGATTGTATGAAGCATGTTCTTGCAGCATGAGTCCATAAGCATGGGCTCGGGTATACTAAGAGATAACCTCAAAGAGGACTGGCAGAAGCGCTCAATGTATACGTGCATCGAATCCTTCTCCTTTTGAACGATATTTATGAGAGTCGACATTGTCATGTCCATTCTTTCTTTGTAGAATCGATTGAAGAATAGGTTCATCAAGTCTTCGAAGGATGAAATACAATTGTCCGAAAGGCTGCAAAACCATTCATAGGCTACCCCAGAGCTCTACGAATATGTTGGTAAGAAAGGCATTGTCCTTTGGTAGATGCCCCGTTACTGAGGCGAAGTACCTCAAGTATCGGCAGGAAGACTCCTTCGTATCGAATAGCATGAGCGTCTGTGGATTATATTTGGAAGGATAGATCACATTATCCCATTCGACAGGATATGGCTGCTGAATCTCCATCTTTTGGAGTGTTGCTCGCTTTTCTTTGGCGTAATAGCGAGCGTACAACTATTTGAGGGCCTCTTGTATTTTATTCGATATTGTAGGCCTGGTTGTCCATGGGGCAGATGATGCTGGCACTACTTGGTTCACGATGGGAAGCACATTGGACCCACCATTGGCCGCTGGGTCTGGAGCAGGAGTGAAGATAGTGGGGGTCAATTTCTCTTTGATCTCCAGGACAACAGAAGCTAAGGACTTCATAATAATGTTTAACGTATTTAGGCCCTCCTCGAGAACCTCTATACGTTTTTGCTGACTAGAGCCTTCGTTGCTTTCCATGTTGTTGTTGTTGGCCCATTGGTCATGGTCAAACCTGATTTTAATAATTGATCAAACTCTGTCTCGATATAATTGTAAGTTAACTCAGATGTTTACCTACGACGTTTTGGACACTGCTCAACAATAGATATCAACAATGTTCAAGACTGAAGCCATTTGCCATTCAAAATATACTTCCAGTTATGCTATGTAATTTTTTATTTTATTGAGTCTATGAATACATTGTACACCGAGTCGTACTGGCAAATAGGCTATCCTAAAACATTTCTCAAAACCATCCTATTCTTTATAAATGACCTGCATTTTTGAAAAACGTTCTTGTTACAAAAAGCTTCTGAAGGATTTTTCAAAAAGCCAAAATTTATTTTCTCCAAAAATGAACTGGCAGAACCCCAGGAGAACTCGGCCCGAGTTCGGCCAAAGTTCGGCCAGATTTCGGCCATTTGGAACGTTAGTGAACGTTGGGTTTTTGAACTTGGTCATCCTTCAGTTGCGGTTTGTTACAAAGAGTTCTGTCCGAATTCTGCCCGAATTCTGTCAGAGTTCTGTCTTTGGAAAAAACTATAAATAGAGAGGGATTTCGATCATTTCAAATCACCAATTCACTTTCCATCTCTTCTCTTCCTGAGCTTACATTCTTCCAAAGAGTTCTAAAAGCTTTCATTTTCAAATCCCAAGCCAGTTACAATCCTCTAGTCGATTTGCCAGTACGGTACGGTCTAGAAGTTTCAGAGCGATTGTAATCATAGGCTTGATAGAAGATTCAACTCTTCACAATTGAAGTTGGTCGAGTTCTTCGTATCAAAGCTCGTATCTGTAGAAGTTGAAAGGACTTCGTAAGAAAACTTGCGAGATTTTCCAATAGTAGATTCAACTGGAAGCTAGAGTTCTTTCGACTGGACTAGTCCTCACAAGAGAGAAACCAGTATAAATCTCGGTGTTGCGTTTGCCTTCTGATCACTTTTAATTTCTGTCATTTACTTTTGTGATTATTATTATATCTGTGATCTAACTGCTAACAAGTTTTTAATTAGCAATATTCCGCTGCATACTCTATTCACCCCCCATCTAGAGTATTCTGCTTTATGATTTCGTTCCTACAATTGGTATTAGAACTAGGTTATACAGGTAAAGCAAGGTAAAATTGCAGTTATATTCAATTGTTATATAGATCACAGCATTACACATGGCAACTGTGAAATTCATAAGTGAAGGCCAAGCCACAAACAGACCTCCACTGTTTGACGGCAGAAACTACACTTATTGGAAAACACGTATGAGTTTCTTTCTGAAATCTCTTGATTTTGACTTATGGTCTGTAGTTATTGATGGCTATAAAAAGCCACCTCGTATTAATGTTTATGGTGTTTTAGCTGAAAACCCTATGACAAATATACAGAGGAAGAAAAAAAAGGCCAGTCTTGACGCACGTGCTATTAACGCTTTATTTTGTGCTTTAGACAGAACTGAATTCAACAGGGTGTCTACTTGCACAACATCAAACGAAGTATGAAAACTTCTCGAAGTAACCCACGAAGGAACAACACAAGTCTCGGAGTCAAAGATCAGTAGACTTACTCAGGAGTATGAGGCATTCAAAATGAAGCCAAGTGAATCAGTTACTCAGATGTTTACAAGATTCTTGGATATTGTAAATCCTTTGTGCTCACTAGGCTAGGATTACAGTAACCATGAGAAGATTCGTAATGTTCTACGAGCCCTTACAAAGAACTGGATTCCAAAGGCTACATCAATCGTTGAAGGGAACGATCTCTCAACAATGTCTCTATAAACACTCATGGGTAAGCTACTCACTCACGAGTTTGAACTTCAAGACTTTGAAGATGCTACACCAAAGGAGAAGTCAGAGAAGGCGATCGCTCTCAAGGCTCAACATAGAAGAACCATCGAAGATGATTCCGACGACAGCGACTCCGACTCTGAAGATCAAGCTCTTTTGGTAAGAAAGTTCAAGAAGTTCATAAGATTTAATAGGAGAAAAAAGGACAGCAAAGACAACAACAACAATGAGGAAGATCTTATTTGCTACGGATGCAAGAAGAAATGACACATGAAGAAAGATTGTCCCTCAGCATGATCATCAAAGAAAAATAGCAAATATGACAAAGGCTACCTGAAAAAATCTACATCAAGAAAGTACGCCAACACAAGCATATGGCATGAAAGTGAAGCCAGTGACTCAGAAGATAAACAATCAGATGACACTGTAAATGTGTGCTTGATGGCTTGCGATCAGGTAATCACTAATCCACTATTTGACCCTTATAATGATTTCACCTTTGAGCAACTAGGAGAGGCTTTCAGTGAACTGTTAAATGATTACAGAAAACTGCGTAGCAAATATAAAACCTCTAAGAAGGTACTCAAAGAGCACAAAGGTAAAATAGGAAGACTTACTGACCTACTTGATCAGGTTAGAGATAATGACTCTTCAAATGAGTCTGGTGAGCTTTCTTCTATTAAATTGTTGTTACACGAGACTGTTAAGCTATCCGAAGAAAAAGACCAAACTATTATCCAGTTAAAGGAAGACCTATCTAAGGAGAGAAAGAGTCTCCAGCGTGCACAGGTCAGATTAGAATCACTCACATCTGACTATACTTGATTATATGACACTTCTAAAAAGTTGGAAATTAGTTTAGGAAAACGGCCTGAAGTTGCTGCTTCATATTCTAACACGTGTCAATTATCGAATCATCAAAACACGCCCAACACTGTCAGACCAAACCATACCAAGACTATGCCCAAGAAGACTAATAGGCATGCATTCTTCTATACTAGAAAAACAAAACCTACCAATCATGCGCCTCACACTACTTTCAACACTCAACATGTTAAATGTCATTATTGTGGCCTTATTGGTCATATATCTTCTGCATATAGAATCAGAAAGTTAGTAGATTTAAATGTTTATGCATGGATACCGAAAACTAACCAGTCAGGAACCTACAAGAAATGGGTACCAAAAGTTTTATCTGCAAATTATTTTGTAGGTGGTACACCCTTCAAATGCTAGGAGCAAATGGATCCTCGACAGCGGTTGCTCACGGCACATGACCGGTGATGTTTCATTATTTGCAACACTGTCGAAGAGGAATAAAGAAGGATACGTTTCCTTCGGTAATAATTTGAGAGGGTACATAATCGGTATCGTTAATATTGGTAAGGCTCCCTATACAGTGATTAAAGATGTTTGTCTTGTTACTGAGTTAAAACATAATCTGCTCAGCATAAGCCATTTAGCTGATCACGGTTATGGCATTAACTTCGTAAAAGATAAATGTACTATTATTGATAGTTCAACTGGCAGTACTATATTTGAAGGTATTAGGGAAGACAATATATATGTATTCTATTTGTTGGAAGATTCTAACAATACAGGTAGATGTTTGATGGCCAAAAGTATTGAGAGTCAACTATGGCATATGAGACTCGGTCATGCAAACATGGATACAATTTCAAGATTATCTACGAAGAAGTTGGTACGCGGCTTACCGGATTTTTCTTTCAAGAAGGATACGGTATATAGTGAATGTGAAAAGAACAAAGCTACCAAATTCGCATTCAAATCCAAGAACGTTGTAAGTACCACTAGACCTTTACAATTGTTGTATATGGAATTATTTGGACCCAGCAGAATTGCTAGTCTAGGGGGTAAGTTATATGCATTTGTCATTATAGATGATTTTTCTAGATATACATGGGTTTATTTTCTTGCACGCAAGAACGATGTATTATCAGAATTCGTCACCTTTTACAAGAAAGTACAGAATGAAAAAGGATTCATGATTACTCGCATTCGTAGTGATCATGGCGGCGAATTTAAGAATACAGAATTCAAGCAATTTTATGACACAGCGGTTATCTGCATGAATTCTCTTGCCCTAGGACTCCACAACAAAATGGACTTGTGGAACGTAAGAACAGAACTCTATCTGAAATGGCTAGAGTTATGTTGAACCAGTTTAGTCTACCTAGATATTTATGGGCTAAAGCTGTAAATACAGCATGCTATATTCTCAATAGGGTTCTAATTCGACCTATATCGAAGTAGACTCCCTATGAATTATGATTTGATAGAACACCAAATGTTTCTTATTTCAAAATCTTTGGTTGTAAATGCTTTATTCTTAATACTAAAGATAATTTGAGTAAATTTGATGAAAAGGCTGATGAAGGTATATTTTTAGGTTATGCAGCAAAGAGCAAAGGATATAGAGTCTTCAACAAAAGAACCATGATCATTGAAGAATCTATCAACGTCAAGTTTGATGAGGTAAATCAACACTTAGACGATGATGACAATAAAGACATAATCGTACCAAGTACATCTACTGCAAAACCTTCACACAAAGATGCAGAACCATCAAATCAGGCATCAGATGAACCTCCAAGCAAAGAAGCCGGAACTAGCAATCTTAAGACTACACCAAAAGAGATGAGATTCTTGGCTAGTCATCCAAAGGACTTGGTAATTGTTGAGATTACCAAGGGTATAAGTACTCGTTCCTCTAATAAAGATATAGCTTCTTGTGTTGCTTTTGGCTCGCAGTTTGAACCCAAAAATATTGTTGAAGCATGTAGTAATAATTTTTTGTTAGATGCTATGCAAGAGGAATTAAACCAATTCGAACGGAATCAAGTTTGGGAACTTGTTCCCAAGCCTATTGATCATCTGGTCATTGGCACCCGATGGTTATTTCGAAATAAACTGAACGAGAATGGTTTAGTGACTCGTAATAAGGCTCGACTCGTAGCACAAGGATACAATCAGGAAGAAGGTATCGACTACGATGAGACTTATGCCCCAGTTGCGAGATTAGAATCCATTCGCATGTTATGTGCATTTGCATATTTTTATAATTTTAAATTATTTCAAATGGATGTCAAAAGCGCTTTTTAAATTGTTTTATAAAAGAAGAGGTTTATGTAGCTCAACCACCCGGTTTTCTGATTTCAAATTTCCTGAATATGTTTTCAAGTTGAAGAAAGCTTTATACGGTTTGAAACAAGCCCCTCGTGCTTGGTACGATCGTCTAAGCACTTTTCTACTTGATAACAGTTTTTCAAAGGGAAAGGTTGACACTACTTTGTTTATAAAATCTTTGAATAATAATATTCTTTTGATTCAAGTCTATCTAGATGATATTATCTTTGGATCTACTGATGAATCTCTTTGTCAAGAATTTTCAAAGTGTATGCAGAATGAGTTTGAGATGAGCATGATGGGAGAGCTGAAATTCTTTCTCGGACTGTAAATCAAACAAACCAACAATAGGACGTTCATAAATCAAGCAAAGTACACAAAGGATCTATTAAAGAAGTTCAACATGGAAGCAGCAAAACCCCTTAGCACTCCAATGGCGACTTCAACCAAGCTTGATATTGATGAACAAGGCAAACCTGTCGACATACGTAAGTATCGAGGTATGATCGGTAGCTTACTATATTTAACTACTAGTCGACTAGACATAATGTTTAGTATTTGTTTATGTACACGCTTTCAAGCTAATCCTAAGGAATCACATTTGTGCGCAGTTAAGCGTATCTTCCGATACCTTAAAGGCACTTTTTCTGTCATCTTATGGTATCCTAAAACCACGTCGTTTGATATAACCGATTATTCCGATGCTGATTTTGCCGGATCCAAAGTAGATAGAAAAAGCACTAGCGGCACATGTCATTTCCTAGGAAAAGCTCTAGTCTCTTGGTTTAGTAAAAAGCAAAATTTTATTGCATTATCAATAACCGAGGCTGAGTATATCGTCGCAGGACGTTGTTGTGCACAAATTTTGTGTTTGAAACAAACTTTAGAAGACTCTGGATTTTTTGCATTTTATACACATACCCATTTTTTGTGACAACACTAGTTCTATTAATTTGTCTAAGAATCCAGTATGTCATTCTCGTACTAAACATATCGAGATTCGACATCACTTTCTTAGAGATCATCAACAAAATGGAGATATAGACCTTGTATACATAGACACACAGAATCAATTAGCTGACACACTCACAAAACCTTTAGCGGAAGATCGTTTCAGTTATTTATGTCGAGAATTAGGCATTTTAGATGTCAATAATATTAATTAATTTTGTTTTATTAATTAATTTATTCGATACTCAAAAATTGTTTTTGAGACAAGCCCAAAAAGAGTCTGTCTGTCACCACGACTACGGTCGAAGCGAAGTGGTACTTAAGAGTTTCTCGACGAACCTCCGTTAGCTGGGACAGTACTCCTACAGCTAATCTGAGACAGATGCTGAGTAAAGAATATTAATTTATCAAATAATATTAATTATATTATTTTGAGACTTAAAATTACTAAACTTTGAATTAAGCATTTGAAACGAATTAATGAAAAAGAAAGTGGCCTCATTTGAATTTATATATATATATATATATATATATATATATATATATATATATATATATATATATATATAGCCAGGCAACCCTTGGCGAATTCGGCCAGAGTTCGGCTGGGTATATATATATACCAGCACGAACCCGAGGCTTCCTTCTTCTTCATTCTTCCCCACATCCTCATAACAGCAGCAGCGCGCCTCCGAAACCCTAGCTTCTTCTCCATCCTTGTTCTTCCAATCCTTGTGGAGCTTCTCGTCCAAACTTTGGATTCGTACGAAGAACGTCATCCTCTACAATATATCCAATTCTTAGAAGGTATAATCCCTTCTCTCCTCTACTTTTCATACTTAGGGTTTCTAGAAATTTTGGGAAAGAATGCCTAAGTTCAATCCCTTCAAGAGGAAGAAGACCAATGCCAGTGAAGAGGCATCGTCTTCAGATTTGAATATGGATTGCCTCTTTTCTCCGGTCCAATCAGACGATGGTGCGTCGGATGAGTTTTACTTTAAAACTTCCGATCAAGCTTTATTGTGGTACGCCAATTTTATCATGCGTACAATATGCACCGGATCGCCGATTAAGTGGACTGTCTTTCCGGATCACCGCCCTTACTTTGAGGCATTAGGGTTACAATATTTTGTCACCTTACAATTCTCCATTGCCACTAATGCCATTAGATTATTCTATTGTAATTTCATGTTAGACACTTTTACCGCGAGGACACGTGTCGGAAGAATTGATATCGAATTCACTGACAAAATATTAGCAGAAATCTTTGGTATCCCAAACGAAGGTGCCCCACTCGATGACATCACTGATTTTGATTTTCCCGATGGCACGACACTCGTTAGTTTCAAGAATGAGCTTTGTGCGCCTGCACGCGCTCGTCTTGGAAAGTTCAAGGCTAATAACATGAACTTGTTTAACTACGAATTATATCGCATCATCTATTACATCTTACTTCCAAAATCCACTTCTAAAGATGATGTCACTGCACTTGAGCTCTCTGTACTCTATCATATTCTTAAGGGGATTCTATTTTCTGCCCCTAAGACTATCATCCAGATGATGGGTAGATGTCGCGGGAGAGACCGTGACCTATCTTATGCGATGCTTATTCCTCGCATCTTTCAGAGATTTGATATTGACCTATCTACTTGTGCTGTCGACCCCGAGCCCAAGTTTCTCAAACTCTCTCATCGCAGCATTGCCACTGTTCCTCCACCTACTGCACCTACTCCTCCTGCACATACTCCCACAGCTCCCACAGCACCTGTTCCTCCTCACTCTTACCCTATGACTTTTGAGGGTATTCATCAGCACTTATCAGATCTGCAGTCTTTTTATGTTGAGACCTCTAGGGAACACGAGTTCCGTGATGTGACTCGGTTCCAGGCGATTGCCAACTCCTTCGCTGATCTGAGGTTTGCGCAGACGGGTCATTCTGCTAGCTATCTACCTCGAGACCATTCTGTTTTTGGCTACCGTATTGACGACGAGGCGGTCCACTCTTTGTTTCAGCCAGGGAATGCCTACGATTGGTATCGTACCACTGGTGCCACTCCTCACACTTCTGGCACTGGTACTTCTAGAGCTGGTCCTTCTGGACATGCTGGAGATGCAGCGGATGACGTTGATGATGAGGATGATGATGATTTTTGTGATGTTAGATGTTACTTTTGTCTTATGTTTACTTGGAAATGCTCCGACATTCCAAGATTTTATCAGTACTTTTTAGCTATTATCAGAACTTTTCTTTGTTATGTAACTATTCATAGACATTGTTTTTTATTATGCCTCATTTTTGCAATCTTAGTCTATTTTTTAGCACTTTATTTGTTTCAGTATTATTCTCGCACTTTATTAAATACTGCCTGTGACAAATACATGCATGTGTTGTTCTATAGTCTATATGTTTCTCTTACTATATTTACTGTTTATACCATGCATGTCATGATTATTTATTTCTATTATGTTTCTTCACTGTATGTTACTTATGCATTGATTGCGGGGGAGCTTTCACTTTTGCAATTATTTTGCTAAGTGACAACGGAGGAGAAATAAGGATCTAACATTTTTTTCGTTCAAGTGAAATACAGGTTATGAACAATTTCTTTTGATTACTATTTTGAATTGATTCCAGCTTAGATGTTATATCGGCAAGGTTTGTCAATTATCAAAATGGGGGAGATTGTTGGCCCATTGGTCATGGTCAAACCTGATTTTAATAATTGATCAAACTCTGTCTCGATATAATTGCAAGTTAACTCAGATGTTTACCTACGACGTTTTGGACACTGCTCAATAATGGTTATCATCAATGTTCAAGACTGAAGCCGTTTGTCATTCAAAATGTACTTTCTGTTATGCTATGTAATTTTTCATTTTATTAAGTCTAGGAATACATTGTACACCGAGTCGTACTGGCAAATAGGCTATCCTAAAATGTTTTTCAAAACCATCATATTCTTTATAAATGACCTACGTTTTTGAAAAACATTCTTGTTACAAAAATCTTCTGAAAGATTTTTCAAAAAGCCAAAATTTATTTTCTCCAAAAATGAACTGGAAGAACCCCAGGAGAACTCGGCCCGAGTTCGGCTAGAGTTCGGCCATTTGGAACGTTAGTGAACGTTGGGTTTTTGAACTTGGTTATCCTTCAGTTGCGGTTTGTTACAAAGAGTTCTGTCCGAATTCTGTCAGAGTTCTGTCTTTGGAAAAAAACTATAAATAGAGAAGGATTTCGATCATTTCAAATCACCAATTCACTTTCAATCTCTTCTCTTCCTGAGCTTACATTCTTCCAAAGTGTTCTAAAAGCTTTTATTTTCAAATCCCAAGCCAGTTACAATCCTCTAGTCGATTTACCAGTGTGGTACGGTCTAGAAGTTTTAGAGCGATTGTAATCAGAGGCTTGATAGAAGATTCAACTCTTCACAATTGAAGTTGGTCGAGTTCTTCGTATCAAAGCTCGCGTCTGTAGAAGTTGCAAGGACTTCGTATGAAAACTTGCGAGATTTTCCAATAGTGGATTCAACTGGAAGATAGAGTTCTTCCGACTGGACTAGTCCTCACAAGAGGGAAACCAGTATAAATCTCAGTGTTTGCGTTTGCCTTCTGATCACTTTTAATTTCTGTCATTTACTTTTGTGATTATTATTATATCTGTGATCTAACTGCTAACAAGTTTTTAATTAGCAATATTCCGCTGCCTACTCTATTCACCCCCCCTCTAGAGTATTCTGCTATACGATTTCGTTCCTACAGTTGTCACCTTCGGTCATAAACGTGGACACCATGTGCGGATAGGTAGAAGGAATAGTGGATCTTTCGCTCTCGGGTTCAGAAGGCTGAGTCCCGTCGTCTTGAGGGTAAACTGGTAGGTTGCAATCATCTTCCGACTCATTGTAATTGCTATTTCCAGCTTTTTGGCTACCTACGCCTGCAAAGGTATCTGTGCCATAAAGTCCCTCATTAGATTGGCAAGCCGGATTGTTGTAAACGATGGAGGGTTGGCTACTCCCAGCCGTAGCGTTATCTCCCTATGACAAGGATCTAGGTCTGGAATGTGTGCCTTGGAAAACACCCATACTGCACACTGTTGTCTTGCAACCCTAGGCCGGTTCTTTCGCTTGTTAGCCAAAACGGGAGGGTTCTTGGGAAGCTTCTTGAGAAATAGAGAACCCCGTGCCGCGCTGCATGAAGCAATTTAGAGTTCATCCTCCTTTTCGCAAGATGCCACCGGTTGTAGTCTTTGGAAGACGGACCGCCCCTTTGGTGGCAATGCGGCTGTTTGGCAGTAACAACAGTTGATGGTAATTTGGGTACAGTTGTGCCTTGGTTTAGACATGTCCTGCGCTGCAAATCCCTTTCTCGCTTTACTCTTGCGGGGAGTTGTTGGAGTCTCCAACCCTACACTACTTTCGTACGCGCAAGGAAGCTGCTCGCAGGAGTGAGGATACGGAGATAGATTCCCTCCTCTTAGTTCCTGCACGTGAAGTATGATTGGGTCCTGATCGGGGAGTTGCTGACGAGCTAGACTCCTTCCATACCTACTGGAATACAGTTCGCACGAGTCCATCTCGATATTAGGTACCCCATGGCTTGAATCACGCGTATAAGCATTCAAGTGATAGCGAGGTTTTACCGGTCAAGGCATCGAGGCACTCGGACAAGTTTTGTATAGCATTCTATTGGCTTCGCGCATGACTGTCAATGCGAACCTTTGGTTTACTGTCGGTATAGAACTTTGATCGCGTGAAACGAGTGCTGCCTTTGATTTCTTCCTACGACACCTAAAAGGTGCATAGTATTCAGAGTCCAATAGAGTGGTAAGCATAGAACTTTGGCCATATAAGGCACGTGCTGCCTTTGATCTCTTTGTTTTACCCCTAGAAGGTGCATAACGTTCAGAATCCAACATGGCCTTCCTCGATGGGTAAGCAATTCTGTCAAAGACAGAAGTTCTCCCTATACTACATCACTCGTCGTCAGGTGGGACGTTGTCTGTGTCTTTCGGCATTGTGCCTTCGTCAGGCCCACCATAGGGGAGTCGTACTCCTTGCTGCATTTTTTTGAAGTAGGAACTGAACGAGGCGACATATCAGCAGCAACCAAAATCTTCTTCAAGGCTTCGTCGATCAGGGGGTTCTGGTGCGCAGTCCCTTCCATCGGGTTGCTCATCGCAGCCACCTTCGGCACACAGGTGCGTCGAATCTTCCTCGGTTTTATGAACCGCTTCGAAGGACTCGACTTCTCCTCAGAAAGGAGATCTTCAAAAGCTTGTTGGTCGAAATGCACGACCAATGTCTTCTAAAAATATCCCAACAAGTTGTTGTCAGATTGTATCGCCACCTTCTCATTGGAGGAGAAAGAAGTCCCCGGTAGAGTCGCCATCTTGTTTGCCATGAAAAAAGGTTATAGGAACTTTTGTATATTAAACATAAAAAGAGTACAATCGGTTCCTAAACATGAGAGCTAAGTATAAATTTTTTGGGGAAGTGTGACGGTGGAGATCGAGCACTACAGTGGCTCCTTTACTCCGTTGGCGATCTGACGATGAGTTGAACTTGCTTTGGCCTTTTGGTGCTGGTGATTGAAACTCTAAGGTTACCAGTCAAGAGGGTACCGAAGTTGAAGATTTCGAAGCCTCTTTATCGAAGAAAAACTCCTTCTATTTATAGGGGAGCACATATGTGATGTGTATAAGAATTTTGCAGGAACGGTGCACGTAGAGATATAAGAGAATCTCGAGGTTACACGGTGGGGGCTGCTGTTGAGCTGACATGTGGCAGATGCTGGGATTCTCTTTTATCATGATTTTTGGGAGAGGTGTCAACAACTGAATAAACGACACGTTGCGTGTGTTTATTGTTTGATCGGATGAACCTAAGCAGATTCTGTTCCTATCTCCGAGGTTAGATTTTGTCTTATCTTTGGAGGCAATTGGTTTAAACAAACCGATTGCATATGGCCCTCGTTTATGAGAACAAAGTCCATCCTTATATGTGGTTTGAACAAACCGATAGGATAGGGCTCTTATCAACAGAATTGAACTCTGTTATATCTTAAGAGCAGTGGTTTAGACAAACCAATTCGGGTACTATCTGAAAAGGTACCCGTAGAACCATGCCACCTGCGCTTCTGGCGAAGCTTTTATGTCACTGTGCTTCTAGGCTACGAGTAGAATATTCTTCAGGCGACGGATTCATTGAGCTTTTAGAGCGACGAGGCGACTGTGCTTCGAGTGACGGAGTCACTGCACTTTTAGTGTGACAAGCGGACTTGTGCTTCAGGTGACAAAGTCACTGTGCTTTAGGGCGACAAGTGGACTTGTGCTTCATGCGACGATGTTACTGTGATTTAGTGCGACAAGTAGACTTGTGCTTTGGACAACGGAGTCACTGTTCTTGAGAGCGAATAGTGGACTTGTGCTTGAAGCGATGAAGTCACTGTGAGTAGTGGACTTGGTCTTGAAGATTTACGAGTTACTGCACTTTTGGGTTGTCGCCAGGGCACTGTGGAAGGAACGAGCTGGCTACGATCTTGAGTCGATGAGAGGGTGCAGTCAGTTGTCTGCGCTTCGGGGACGACGAAGCTAGCTATGTTGAAGTCTTTTATGAGCAATTAATGACTACCCTTATGGTGGACGAGTCGGTCGTCCTCTTCTTTAATTACCGCCGTCATTTAAGAGAATTCCAGGAAGTTAGAGGTCCAGGATTCAGTCGAAATGAACCTATTAAATGAGGTTCATTATGCTGAGTTTCAGGTTTATCCATTAATTCGGAGGCCTTTGACCGACGGCCACGTGGCATGTGGGTTGGACCATACTCACCCTATATAAAGGGAAGCTTTTCTAAAGGGTTGTGTCTTTTGTCTCTTAACATTCCCACCGTCATGCCCGATCCCGACTTAGCTTCGAACGGCCGTTGGCCTTGCACAAGTCGACTGTTGGTTGTGGATCCCTTCGTTCCAAGAAGCTGTGTCCTTGTAGAAGAACTGCTGGTGAGTTTTGAGATGTACTTGATCGTTTGGCGTAGGGAGTTCGAACTTGAACAACATCATGGAGGTCTTCGAGATCCAAGCTTTCGGGTTTATATTAAATGCCAATTAGAAGAGCCATATGTTGTGCTCTGTCCTGCTCAATAACGGTGGCACAGCCTGTGCTGAGGACTGAGTTCTTGCTCGAACCAATAGCTGCTTCAAAAAGTAGCTTATTCTAACTGTGCTGCTCGTCTGGGGGGCTGTGCATCTCTGAAGATTAACCCCTCTGTAGATTTTTAGGCGCTTTAGATCTTTATAATGATGAATCTTTAATAGATCCTTGTAGACATGATTTTAATAAAGAAGCACTTTTCTAGTGATCATGACGAATCTGTAATAGATCCTTGTAGACATGATTTTAATAAAGAACTCTTTATGAACCGTGACTTTAATTTTCTGTCTGTGCTTTTGGGTACCTGCGCTTTTGTGAAGCTTTGTGTAGCGAGAACACTACCCGCGCTTTTGATATGTCTACACTTTTTTCTACTTCTACACTTTTGTGTCACAGTGCATGGGATGTCAACAGGTGAAGGCCGAGCACTAAAGACCAGGCGGGGAGCTACAGGACCTCGACATTCTGGTATGGAAGTGGAACGACATCTTTATGGATTTTATCGTGGGCTTTACGAAGATGCCATTGGGAAAGACGCAATTTGGGTCATTGTTGATCGATTAACCAAATTTGCTCATTTTATCGCTATAAAAAGTATCCTGGAGCATCGATCGATTAGCTCAGATTTATATTGATGAGATTGTTCGACTCCACGGGGTACCTTCCACAATCATTTCGGACAGAGATGGGCAATTCTTGTCACGTTTCTGGATGAGCCTGCATGCGGCAATGGAAACTAAGCTAAATTTTATCTCCTCCTACCACACGCACACCGATGGCCAGATAGAAAGGGTAAATTACATCCTCGAAGATATGTTGCGTCTGTATGTAACTGATTTGAAGACTAGTTGGGACACACATTTGTCGCTTGCGGAGTTTGTGTACAACAACAGTTATCAATCAAACATCCAGATGGCTTCCTACAAGGCACTTTACGGGAGGAATTTCCGATCTCCGTGTAGAAGCATGAAAAAACGCAGATATATCAAAAGTGCAGGTAGTGTTCTTACTACACAAAGCTTCACAAAAGTGCAGGTACCCAAAATCGCAGACAGAAGATCAAAAACCACAGTTCATGCCTATAAAGGATCTGTTATAGATTCATCATGATTACAAGAAAATAGCTTCTTTATTTAAATCGTGCCTACAAAGATCTATTACAGATTCATCATAAATAGAACTAAAGCACCTAGAGATCTACAAAAGGGTTAATCTTCACAGGTGCCATATGTAAAGCTCCAGTCCCAAAATACTTGGGACTAAGTACGTAGGCATGCAAGCTGCATACATACGAAGTATACTCCAATATATGGAAATCTCGTATGTATACATAAGGTGTAAAATATAGTAAACTATGATAACTAAATCTCATCCACCAAATAAATAAATAATAAAATAAATCAACGATGAATTTTGCCATTTATGCATATAGTTGGGCGACGATAAATCCACTACCAACCATTTTAAATGAGAGATAACATACACAAAAAGAATAGAAAAATAGCAAGACGAACCAAGAGCAATCATCTTCGAAGGATTTGAGAAGATCATGACCCTAGCTAGAACACCTGCGAGAAGTCATAAAAGCACACACATGAAGAGATTACTAGGTCCTCAGAGGGACATAACAAGATACATGAAGAACATGCCACATAACAGAATATATATATAATATGTCATAAATAACAAGTAAAGGAAAATAGTCCCAGTCGTAACAAGTCCTAATAATTCATCACCGAAATAGTGGACTACCCCTACAACCAAACAAGGACAAAGGGTATCATACTATTCCGCGATGCGACATTGTCCCATGCTACTAATGGAACGGGATGACATGACATTGACGAGGGTTACCTAACCAATCTAATGTGTTTATGCAGTTAAGAACAAACCTTTAGTCGTATAAGCAAAGGCTGTAAATAGGATCTGGTATAGTCCCCACTTGGGCACTAGTGACCTAAGCGCATAACGTTCAAAAATGTGAGTGGCCAACCTGAGTGGGTAAGCATACCAGTATCTCCAGCGGAGCTTCCGGGTTACAAGGGAACGTGTAATTGAAGCCTATATGACAAGGAAATGTTTTTCCTACCCGATGAACCTATCTACATCGCATCTGCGATCATGTACCTCTACTAACTGCTAAGTCTCCTAACATGCCTCTATTAGTAGTTAGACCTAACGCATCCGCACGGGTGATCAGCCAATACACAAGTAACTCTACATGCTGCTCATCTCACATATATCTCATGGTACAACTATGTCAAGTTTTATGCAATACACTACAGATGATAGTCCCTTAACTCTAGGTCCATTTGCATAATTTAAAGACAAAAAGAAAATAAGTCTAGTACTTGCATCATGTATCATGAAAACCAAGCAAGTAATCAATTGAAAGAACTAGAAACAAACAGACAGGAATATGCAATAACTAAAGAAAAATGCAACTAAATATAAGTAGTAAATATGACGAGGTTTCTTGCCTGAGGTTGTGTGCAAAAGCACAGGATCCAATAGCTCAAACCAGCAAATCGATGAAGTAAGAAAGCCAAAATCTACGAACGGCTCAGGATGCTGAAGCAAACATCAAGAACGTTCCTGATGTAAAAGATATATCTAGAAAACCTATCCATAAGTTTTATTCTGGAATAGGGGAAAAATCGTAATTTTGGGTTAAAACGTTGTCCGCCGTTACCCGTTTTGTAGCAAAATATGTGCCAGTACCAATGATTACTAAAGTTGTCAAACTATATGTCTACGGATCCGATTTGAGGATACGAACCAAACCGTATGTCCAAAGTTGGATTCCGGAGGGCCATGCACAATTTTGCCCGTTGGAGCGGGTCGCAGGCCCGCCAAATAGGCGTTCCGGTCAACCTTCTCAGAATCGGACCAAACTTGGCACACAGGACCAGAAAATAGATTGGTCCTACTGGAGTAAGTTTCGCCTCGATACGACGAACGTACACAAAGTTATGGCCAAGTTTGCACAAGGTTGATACGAAGATATCTCGACGGATATGCACTAATTTCGTCGCGCACACGCAACAAAATCGTATTTCTTCAGTTCCCACAAGTAGGCAACATCCATATGGGCCTCTCGATATGTATGATTTGCGACCACGTTTCTCGGTTTGTCGGGCGCACGCCGTATCGGAAAAAAATTCAAATTTTAGTACAATTTTTCTCTTAACTTTAACATCGAATAACTTCCTATATACATACTAGAGTTGCAATCTACTAATTATGTTTTACTCATGTATAGGTTGTCTACAACTGTGTCAAATTAGATTTTCGAAAACCCTAATGTATAAATCAAAATTTGGCTTCCAAGTTGCGGTTCAAGAAAGGTTTTCTATTCAGTTGTCGAGCAAGTTTTTTCCTGACTTTGCGCCAATTTCTCGGGCTGGATCGATCGCCTATTTCCAAATCCACTTACTGGGATTTAGAGAAGGTTATACCATCTAAACGTAGGAGTTTCTGAGACAAGAAACGATTGAGTATACAACTCAGAATTTGAACCGAATGTAGGGTACCTGGCGGCCGAACCGTACGGGGCTGCTCTGTTCTTTGTAGTTGTTGTCGCCTCGCCGGCTACAGTCGGCCGACCATTTGTCGCACATGGCGGCACCAGGGAGGCACACAGACTAGTGCGGTACTGTCGTCCAGAGGTTGAGGAATTTTCGGCTAGGTTTGTAGAGTTGTAGGGTTTTTTTTGTTTGTTTTTGTTGTCGTGTATATATGTGTACATCAGTTGCATTTTAACAAAGTTGGGGTCGCGAGTTATTGGGCTGGGCTTCACGCGAGATCTTCGGATCTCGAGAGAACTTGACCTTCTTTTCTTTTTTCCTTTTTTTTCTTTTTTTTCTTTTGTTTTACTAAGTTATTAAAAGCCCAAAAATTCCAAGAACATACTAATAATTTCTAAATTTTCTAAAGTATAACAAAAATTTTACAAGAAAAATAAACTATTTATTTATTTACACCTTGAAAGACATTAATCATTTATAAAATAATTTAACAATTTAAGAATATTAATCTCTAGTAATAAAATCGTGATTTCTTTTAAGGGAAAAATATATTTCAGAAAAAATAAAACTTATTATGCATATTTTCTTCTATCATGTATCTCATAATTGAAGTATTTACCATCTATAACTATTAAATTCCTCAATAGCTCAGTAACTATATATTACTTTGGTCAATAAATAATACAAAAAAAATTAATAAAAGGGAAACAATTTAATTAGGAAAATTTTAGGGGGTTTACACCATACAAGGGGGTTAATCTTCACAGACGCACGGCCCTCCAGACGCGCAGCGCTGTCAGAGCAAGCCACTTCCTGAAGCAACTATTGGGCCACAGCACATGCTGTGCCACCACCATTGAGTAGGGCAGAGCACAACTGTGGCCCTTCGGATTGGCAACTAATCTAAATACGAATGCTTGGATCTCGAAGACCTCCAAGATGTTGATCAAGTTCGAACTCCTCACGTTGAACATTCAAGTGCATCTCGAAAACCAGTAGCCGTTCTTCTACAAAGACGTAGCTTCTTAGAACGAAGGGATCCACAACCAACAGCCGATTTGTGCAACGACCGTTCGAAGCTAAGTCGGGATCGAGCATAACGGTGGGAATGTTAAAGAGACAGAAGACACAACCCTTCAGAAAAGCGTCCCTTTATATAGGGTGAGTGTAGTCCAACCCACATGCCACGTGGCCGTCGGTCAAAAGCCTCCGAATTAATGGATGAACCTGAAACTCGGCATAATGAGCCTCATTTAATAGGTTCATTTCGACTGAATCCTATGCCACTAACTTCTTGAAATTCCCCAAAATGACAGCAGTAATTAAAGAAGAGGATGATCGACTCGCCTATCAAAAGAGCAGTCATTAATTGCTTTTAATAGACTTCGACAGATACTAGCTCCTTCGACTCAGAAGCACATCCAGCCCACAGCGCCCTGGCGTCAACCCAAAAGCGTAGTGGCTTCAAAACTGAGTCTACACGTCGTCCAAAAGTGTAGTGGCTCATTTGATTTCAATACCGAGTTTACTCGTCGCTCAAAAGCGCAGTGGCTCTTTTGTCTTCAAAACTGATTCTACTCGTTATCCAAAAGCGCAGTGGCTCCTTTTTTGTCTAGACCAAGTATAAGTCGACTCGTCACCCTAAAGCACAGTGACTTTGTCGCCTCAACCATAAATCCACTGCTCGCTCTCAAGCACAGTGACTTCGTTGCCCAAGGCACAAGTCTATGCGTCGCCCTAAAGCACAGTGACTTCGTCGCCTCAAGCACAAGTCTATTTGTCGCCCTAAAATCATAGTAAATCCGTCGCTCGAAGCACAGTCGCCTCATCGCTCTAAAAGTGCAGTGACTCCGCCGTCTGAAGAATTGTCTACTCGTAGCCCAAAAGCGTAATGACATAGAAGCTTCGCCAGAACGAAGGTGGCTTTTCAGATAGTACCTGAATTGGTTTGTTTAAACTACTGCCCTTAAGATATAACAGAGGTCAATTCTGTTGATAAGATCCATATCCAATCGGTTTGTTTAAACCACATATAAGGATGGAATTTGTTCTCATGAATGAGGGCCATATCCAATCGGTTTGTTTAAACCAATGGCCCCCTAAGATAAGACAAAATCCAACCACGGAGATAGGAACAAAATCTGCTTAGGTTCATCCGATCAACAATAAGCACATGCCATATGTCGTTTATTCAGTTGTTGATAACTCTCTCAAATATCTTGATAAAAGAGAATCCCAGCGTCTGCCACGTATCAGCTCAGCAGCAGTTCCTACTGTGCAACCTCGAGATTTTCTCATATCTCTACGTGTAGCATTCCTGCACAATCCTTATGCATATCGCATATGTGCTCCCCTATAAATAGGAGTAGTTTTCCTTCGATAAAAAGGCTTCGAAATCTTCAACTTTGGTACCCTCTTGATTGGAAACCCTAGAGTTTCAATCACCAGCACCAGAAAGCCAAAGCATGTTCAACTCGTCGTCAGATCGTCAATGGGGGTAAAAGAGCCGCTGTAGTGCTCGATCTCTACCGTCATACTTTTCCAGAAATTTTGTACTTAGATCTCCTGTTTAGGAACCGACTGTACGCTTTTTACGTTTAATATACAAAAAGTTCATATAACCTTTTGTCGTAGCAAACACTCCGATTTGTTGGGACGAAGTCGGAGAGCGACAGGTGCTCGGGCCAGAACTTATCGAACAAACCGTTGAGAAGGTCCGCATGATTCGAGACTGGCTCCGTATTGCTCAGAGTCGACAGAAAATTTATACAGATTCTCGTCGACGACAATTAGAGTATCTGGTCGGGGAACATGTATTTTTGAAGGTGACGTCGATGTGGGGCGTTATGCCATTCAGAGGTAAGGGCAAGTTAATCCCGAGATTCATAGGCCCATTCGAGATTCTTAAAAGAGTGGCGACACTTGCTTACCGGATTGTGCTACCTCCTGTTCTTGCTTAAGTGCACGACGTCTTTCATGTCTCCCAACTCCGGAAGTATGTGCATGACCCAAGTCATGTGGTTAGCTTCGATCAGTTGGATCTACGCATCGATCTATCATACTCAGAGGAGCCCGTACAAATTTTAGACCGTAAACAAAAGATCCTGCAAAGCCGGTCGATGTCCTTGGTTCGTGTGCTTTGGTGCAACCATTCATTTGAGGAGTCGATGTGGGAGCTAGAGGCAGAAATGAAGGAGAAGTACCCTTTACTTTTCGTCGACGAAGGTCAAACCCTTGTTCTTAAGTTTTGGGACAAAACTTTTTCTTAGTGGTATATTATGTAGTGCCTCGCTTCCGTTGGGGCAAAGCACTATGTAATAGGCTCGTGGCAAGTCAGACATGGTCGGGAACATAGATGGCTAGTCTGACTCAGCGACAAGTTTGGTATACGAAAACCATAGCATCAATAAAATTGATTTGGACGAATGATATGAGTTCGTTCCAACTAATGGATCGGCTATTGCTGGACTAAGTCCTAGATGCAGTGGACTGTGTCTTAGCGAATGAACCCTAAGGAGAGCGATGCAACTGGTCTGCTATTGGTTTTCTTGGCTTTCTGAATGATTTGTTGGTTGGGTTTGATAAGTTTGCTTTTGCGTCGATTTCTGAATGCGCCTTTGGAAATTTTGAAGGAAGGGTTGAAGAAGGAATTCTAACATGATGCTCGTGCCATTGCAGGAGCTCGTGTAACTGACGCTTGACCAACGCAAAGCGATCTCCTACTCTCGATAAAATCTATTTAGGTGGGTGGTTTGGCACCTTCTTTTCTACTCCTTCCTGCCAATTTTTTTTAAAAGTTTAACGTTCAAATCGATGATGCTAACTGGATGTATGCTTTGCCACTAAGATCAAGAACATACGATAATTTTACTAATTTAGAGTAATTTACTTCGAATTTATAAGTTTCACATCAAAAAGAGAAATGATAAGGTTCTGGAAAAGTGATAGAATTATTTCATGATCTGCAAAACAAAATAAAGAAACATTAGTTGCGGTATATTGTGCCTTGGAGAATTTGGTGCCTACAGGATGCTAAATCAGAACGTACAACTTTGGGGAAAAGAACTCTTATACGAGTAGAAATCATTATGCTATTTATTACTATCCGTGCTATGCAATTTACTTTATACATATTAAAAATTTTATACATTCGCATGGTCATGGGCGACTTGTGCACAAGGTAAGCTGTTCTCGAAACGGTACCCGACGCGCTGGGACTAATCGGCCTAGGAGAAAATTATGGAATCATGCTTCGACGCAGAGGCATTACGAGACCTCCAATTAGGCTCACAACCTGGACTAGTAGGGCACGTCGTAATGCAACGTAATCATCCTTCATGGTGTCGATATCACCAATGACCACATATAAGATAGATTGGATGCTCACCTATTGTGTTGTGCATGTGTTAAGTATTATAACTATTTTATGCAGGAAAGGAGCATGGTCGTGGTAAGATAAGTTAAAATTGGTTATGTTGTTTTTTGCTTAAAATGTTGCCTTTGATATGAACTGCAAATCATATAGTTCTAAATAGCAAGATCATTTTGTATGCTAAAATCCTTAATAAGCAGTATTGATTTAGACGAGTGGGTTCATCCCGTCCACTAGCAAGTGTGCTAACCACCAACTCTCCAGGTGGCGAGTATGCTGCAGGAGCTCAAGACTAGACCTGAAGCTGAAGAACGGGAGGCGGCATGAAGCTCTCCTATTTTGAAGTATTTTGAAGCCCAACTCGGATCGAAGGCCTTTTGTTCAAATGTATAAAGGGACATGAATGTATGGAATGACAAGATTATTTCATGGTAGCTTGTCGAAAGTTTTTTTATTTTTCAAAGATGTAGCTGCAACGACATATAAAATGTAAAAATGACCTTGCATATATTTTGCAACTTTTATGAATGAAAAGCTAAATTTCTTCCTATTCTGCGTCTTCAACGCTCTGCACTGTTTAGTTTTAATTAGTTGTCTCAAAAGAATAATCAAACTCACATTCTTGCCTTATACAAGTCTAATATATACTTGTACGGCATCACGTCCCGACTCGTGGGGTCGATTTATCTCGAGTCAGGCCAAGGACGACCGATTTGGTGAGTAGGGGCATGACATTTCTCCTCCTTTGGCATTTATACAAAATGAAAGCAGGAATAAAGATAGAACAAATAGTAGAGATAGGCAAGAGAAGCATAACATTAGATAACATCAAACGTTATTAAAATATAGTATCCATGTTAGGACAAAATGTGAAGCAGAAACAACACTAATAACGACCCAATAATTAGTCCCTGAAGGATGCCACAAAAGAGAAACATAAGACACCCAGTACCAGAAGGACTACACAAGATAGACCGCGTAACAAAACATAAACTTAAGACTAGTCCCCGAAGAAAGTCACAAGACACGGACCACATGCTAAAAAGTCCACGTAGGACTGCAGAAAACATAAAACATAATCATTTGAGACACACCACTAGGAAGTACAAATAACCATCAACTATCAGGAGAAGCCGGAGGGTCGACGTCAGCCGACGAATCCTCATCATCTCCTGAAGCAGAGGTAAAAGCACCATAGGGATCTATGCCTCCTAGATACATGAAACCATAGAGTTTGTGTTGGTAAAGAGTGGCCCAGGTAGTCAGGATGAGGAATACTGGGATTGACGTAGAAATCTTGCTCCTCAAGCATACGCTAAAAATAATCGGCCTAATCCATAAAGCCATGATGAATGAGGGTGTCGAGGCCTCAGGTTGCTGCCTGAATACGCTCCAAGGTGGAGATCGAAAGAGATTCAATGCATCGATCGATATATCAACGAACCTCGGGAGTTAGGATCGTAGAAGGCTGAGAAGACTATCCAACGGTAGTAGTTTGAACAGAGCGAGTACGGGTTTTAGATTTTATAAGAAGTTAGACCGGTCTCCTTTGGGGCAATTCATCAAATTAACCTATTTGCCTCTAGAATCATAGTAATATACATCCCAAAGAGGAAAAAACGATGGAAGGATTGTCGGATCTGGATCATGGTGAAGATGATGGTTTTGGCGAGTAAGAAGGGCTATTTGGATACAAGATAGTATTTGGCAATTAATTCTTCAATGGTCAGATTATTCATATTGCCATGTTTGGATGTGATGGTGTGACAGAGCATGCGATGGAGGTCATGGAAGAATGGGTTGAGGTCCTTATCATCAGGCTTGAGGACAGTAGGTCGACCACAGATGTTGAAGAGAAATTCTTCGTAGGATAGAGCACTGGAATGTTCATATGCTTAAGCATCAATAGTAGGGAATGGTAGGATGAGCACACAGTAAGGCCAAGAATACTGGCCAGAGAGGCAGCAGTGATGGTGATTTTGACCCCACAACTTTAGTTTTAAACCCTGGTTCGTCCTCAGCAGGAACTAGGTTGTAGTTAAACATCCGGATGACAGATGGATAGATGTCTACCAGCTGCTCCAGAAGGCCGACGATACCGCAAACTCTAAATGTTCTTGATAGATGGGGAAGTTTATAAAGGAGATAGGGTTTCCTTGACAAATGGGGAGTTTGTGCAAAAGTGGAGAACCAGTCATAGAATATTGGGCAAATTTGAAAATGGTGGGGTTGTGCCCTTATATCATGGCAAGATCTCTTGTTGTGGGAAGATATTGGGAGCAAGAGCAGTTGAAAGAGAAGTTTGTGGAGGGTTTGAAAGAGTTGGAAGAGAGGAGGATGAAGAAGGGGTTTATATAGGAGTAAAGTGGGGGAGGTAGGGTTAATGGGGGATAGATTAAGAGTTAAAACAGATTTTGGGAAAGATAAAGAATTGAAGTCGAATTTTTGTGGAAGAAAGAGAGCCAAAATCGTTTGGTTTTTGCGACCTGATGTTCCGGACGAAAAATTCGACGAAAATCTACGGACTACCACCAAAAAATCCGTTTGACGATATGAACGCATTAAAAGTGATAGGTGAAAAGTAATTGATTTGGGGAGTTGAGGACTCAGATTTGGAGTAATTTGTGCCAAAAAATGAATGTCGGATAATCCTTCGGTTTGCCGCATAAATCCGGAAGATGATCCGAATGAACCAGAAAATACTTGTTGTTTCAGTTTGGATTATCTTACGGATTATAGCGAAAGACCTTTGGATTTTCTAAATTAGTGAAAATGTAATCAAAGTAATTTTTTAAGAAGGCCGATCTCGCGACAAATAAAAGAAAAATGATCTTCGGCAAGAGGCTTAGTGAAGAAATCAGCAAGTTAATGGTCAGTGTTAATAAATTCGAGATGAATGTCTCCTTTTAGTTGATGATCACGCAAAAAGTGGTGTCGAATCTCAATATGTTTCGTACATGAGTGACAAATAGGGTTTTTAGTAAGATTAATGGAGCTAGTATTGTCACATTTAATAGAGATGCCTTTTAAAGAAATACAGTAGTCAACAAGTATTTGTGTAATCCAAAGAATTTGTGCACAACAATATCCAGCTATAATGTATTCGGCCTCAGTTGTGGAAAGTGCAATAGAAATTTGTTTTTACTAAGCCATGAGACCAAGGATTTCCCAAAGAATTGGCTTGTGCTGCTAGTTCTTTGTGGGTCAATCTTGCACCCGATAAAATCTTCATCCGAGTAGCCGATAAGCTCAAAGGATGGAGGTTTTGGATACCAAAGTCCCATGTTAATGGAGCCTTTAGGATACCAAAAAATGTGCTTAACGGCACATATGTGATTATTTAGAATTTGCTTGGTAACGTGCACATAAGCAAACACAAAACATAATGTCGGGACGACTAGCAGTTTAATAGAGTAAGCTACCGATCATACCTTGATACTTATGAATGTCGACCGATACACCATTTTCATCTTGATCAAGCTTAGTTGTAGTGGCTATAGGAGTTCTCTTTGATTTGGTTGTATTTAGTTCAAAGCGCTTAAGAAGATCCTTGGTGTATTTGGCTTGATTAATGAATGTGCCTTGAGAACCTTGCTTGATTTGCATCCCAAGAAAGAATGGTAATTCTCCTATCATGCTTATTTCAAAATTATCATGCATAACTTTGGCAAACACTTCACATAGTATTTTGTTAGTGGAACCGAAAATGATGTCATCGACATAAATTTGAACTAATAAAAGTGTTCCATTGTGAGATTTTATAAAGAGTTTAGTGTCAACTTTGCCCTTGGAGAAGTTGTGAGAGATTAGGAAAGAGCTAAGACGCTCAAACCTTGCATGAGAAACTTGTTTTAGGCCATAAAGGGCTTTGTGTAATTTGAAAACATGATCTAGAATAAGAAAATTTTCAAAGCCAGGAGGTTGCTGGACATATACCTCTTCTTTAATAACACCATCCAAAAATACACTTTTTACAGGCATTTGAAAAAGTTTAAAATCATTAAAACAAGTAAAAGTACAAAGTATTCGGATGGATTCAAGATGAGTAACCGGTACATAGGTTTCTTGATAATCAATGCCTTCATCTTGGTTATAGCCTTGAGCAACCAATCGGGCTTTGTTACGAGTTACGATCCAATCCTCATTAAGCTTATTTCAAAACACCCACTTTGTCCCAATAATATGGTAGTTGTGGCGCTTAGGAACGAGTTCCCAAACGTTGTTTCTCTCGAATTGATTGAGCTCTTCTTGCATTGCAAGCATCCAAAATTCATCATTAAACGCATCGATGATATTTTTAGGTTCTATTTGAGAAAAAAGCCTTATTTGCATAGTGATCTTGTGTAGAGGGTCGAGTGCTCACTCATGAGGAAGGGTCACCAATGATAAGTTCCTTAGGATGATGAGGGACAAATCTCTATTATTGGGGGAGATCATCTTGAGGAGTCGCTATAGTTGGAGAATTTTCAGGTGAAGGGATCTCAACTTCATTACTCGATGAGTATTTGTATCTCCGAGAGAAGAATTTTCCAAACCAAAAGTGGTCATAAACATCATTTAGGGAGCTAGATGTAGAAGTGTTAAGTTCATCAAAAGAGACATTGATTGACTCTTCGACTACAATACTTTTTTTGTTAAAGACACGAAACCCCTTATTATGCATTGAATATCCAAGGAATATATCTTCATAGGCCTTTTCTTCAAATTTGCCTAGGTTATCCTTGGTGTTTAAAATAAAACACTTGCATCCAAAAACATTAAAATATTCAATAGAAGGAATTTTGTCAAACCACAGCTCATAAGGAGTTTTCTTATAAATAAGTCTGATTAAGATCCTATTTATAACATAAAAAGCTGTGTTAACGGCCTCCGCCCAAAAATATTGAGGGGCTTATATTAGTTTAACATGACCCGGGCCATATCATCGAGGGTTCTATTCTTTCTTTCCACTACACCATTTTGTTGTGGAGTTCCAGGGCATGCAAAATCATGACCAAAACCATTTGTATACAAAAGTTTTTAAAATCGGCATTGTTAAATTCAACTCCATAATTACTTCTAATTTTGTTGATCATAATACCTTTCTCATTTTGAACACATTTACAAAAAAACAACAAACTCACGAAAAGTATCACTTTTATTTGCAAAAAAATAACCCAAGTAATTCTCGAAAAATCATCCACTAAAATAAAAGCATAAAGTTTACCACCAAGACTAGCTACTCTACTAGGACCGAATAAGTCCATGTGAATAAGTTGAAGGGGTCTAGTAGTGCTTACCGAGTTGATAGACTTGAAGGAGGATTTTGTTAACTTACTTTTTTCGCATTCCTCACATATCATGTCTTTCTTGAATGGAATGTTTGAGAGTCCTCTAACTAGCTTCTTAGTGATCGGTCGAGAGATGGTGTCTATGTTTGCGTGTCCAAGTCTTATGTGCCAAAGCCAACTCTCATCATTCTTTACTACTAGGCACCTGTCATTGTTAGTACTTTCAACGAGATAAAGACATAAATATTGTCTTCTCTAATCCCTTCATACACAGTGGAACCATTTGTACTATCATAAATAAATAATTTGTGTTTAACAAAGTTAACTCCATAGCCACTATCCGTGAGATGACTAATACTAAGAAGATTTTGCTTCAGATCTGTGACAAGGCAAATATTTTTAATGCAAGGGTAAGGAGGGGAGCCGATATTACCATGTCCGATGATGTAGCCCTTTAAATTATTATCGAAGAATACGTGTCCTTTCTTATTCATCGATAGTGTTGCAAAACGTGAAACATCACCGGTCATGTGACATAAGAAACCGCTATTGAGGATCCACTTGCTTCTATCATACAATGGAGAGTTCACCTACAACACAAGTTGAAGATGTAGACTTTGGTCCCAGAAATGTTTGTGTCCTTGACTGTTAGTTTTATGAACCCATTTTTGCATTCTTATGTCAACATGCTTTCTTATTTGACAATAATAAGATGTGTGCCCAAGTAAACCACAGTAGTGGCACATAGTGGGTGTCATAGGTCTAGAAGATGGTAAGTGAGTGTTTTGAGCATAAAGAGTTCTAGCATGATTTTTATGGTGACTATAGTAAAAAAAAGTATGATCTTGCGTGTTCATGTTCTTCCTCACAAAGGGTCCTCTTTGTGTGTGCAGTTTTTGGGGATAGGGCCTATGGGGCGTGTTTATGTGAGTGTGACTCTTGTAACTAGTCTTATGATATGTGTTAATTATGTGTCTTTGATTATGACGCCATACATTTGTTTAGGCCATATTTCTATTACCTTGTTTCTTGCGTTTTGTAAGAAGATTATTGTGTTTGATAGAAGTTGCATATTCCCTTTCGTTTGCAACAAGTGTCTTTTTCTTAGCAATATCACATCATTCCTTGAGGGATCGACATTTATTATCCTTTTTATTTTGAAGCTTTAGTCTAAGAGATTCAATCTCATCTGTGTCAGAATTAGGAGTTTTCCATTTTATATTAAAAATGATATTAGAGAGTCTTTATATTTCTTGCTTGAAAGCATCAATCTCTTTTGAAGATTTTTCATGTTTACTTCCCAACACTATGTGTTCATCGTGTAGTTCAAGAATGGAATTTTCTAATTCAGTATAAGAAAGCATTCATAGAGAAGTCATCAAGTGCCTCATTTGACTCTGTTGCCATAAGACAGACATTTGTAGTGTATTTGCATTCTTTGTCGTTGTTCGAGTCACTAGTATCAATTTTGCGTCAGATGCTAGTATTAGCGTACTTCTGTAAGGATGAGCGTCCTTTGTTGGGATTTTCATACTTGCCAGGTTCTCTTCTTCCCATTAGACAGTTCCTCTTGATGTGTCCGGTTTTCTTGTAGTTGTAGCATGGAGGTTCTTCATCAGTGTCCCTTCTTGAGCGATTTGCTTGAATAAACTTAAGAAACTTTCTGCAGTGTCTAGCTGTGAGGGTGATATCATCAACAACCGAATCGTCATCATCTGAGTCATCTTTTGAGGAGAGCTTGACTGCCTTGAGAGCAAAGGATTTTTATTTTTCTTTGACCTTTTCTTTCTCCTTTTCTTGTATGGATGCTTCTTCATGGTCCTTCATATCCAGCTCATGGGTCATGAGCTTTTCTATGAGAGTCTCAAGTTTCATGGTTCTGAGATCATTTCCTTGGATGACGGCGGTGGCTTTGGGATTCCATCCTTTAGTAAGTCCTCTAAGAATCTTTCGAATCTTCTCATGAGTGGGATATTCATTACCAAGATAAGAGAGAGGATTAATTATATCAAAGAATCTAGTAAACATGAAAGTAATATACTCATCTTGTTTTATCTTAAAAGATTCGTACTCTTGTGTGAGTCTACTAATCTTAGATTCTTTTACTTGAGATGTCCCCTCGTGTGTGACTTCTAAAAGTTTTTATATTTCATTAGATGTTTTGCAAGTGGACAATCTATTGAATTCATTGCTATCGAGAGCACAATAGAGCGTGTTCATAGCCTTTGCATCCCAACTAAGAACCTTCTTGTCGTTTTCGGAATTTTTTGCCATAAGTGTTTCCGAAGCTACTTTCTCAATAACTATGGAAGATTTTGGGATACCGTTTACAACACAAATCTATAGATTAAAATCTGAGGATTTTAAGTAGATGCTTATCCTAATCTTCAAATAGTTCTAGTTGGTTCCATCGAATAGATGAGGTCTATTTGTGGAGTGTCCCTCATTATGGAATGGGTCGAGACTAGGGTTAGTGGTCATTGATCACGCTAAGAAGGTAAGTCCAAATCAAGAGACTATGCTCTGATACCAATTGTAGAATTCTAGAGGAGGGTGAGGGTAATAAAATAATTACCAACAAGAATAAGCAAGGTAAATAGTAATTTAAAAGATAGAGAGAATCAAACACTCGATGTATCCTGGTATCCTCATATGGGGTACTCCAATCCCGGAACTCTCTTCGGCTTTAATCCACTATTTGAGTAAATAGTACATGTAATGTCCTAGTCCCAAAATACATAGGACTAGGAACGTAAATATGCCAGCCGTATAACAAATATACGTAAGTTGTAAATGTAGTAAAACCACAGCTAACTAATCTCATCCACAAAATAAAAGAATAAAAGATATCATATAATAACCATGAATTATCTTTATACAATATGTTGGGCGGAGACACATCTACTACCAACCAATTTAAAGAAAAGAAGTACATAACATTTGAAATGATTTAGCGAAGGTAGCAAGAAAGATCTAAGACACGTCATCTTCAAAGGAATGGAGAAGATCACGACCTCGGCTAGAATACCTGTAAAAGACAAGAACATACACCTGGAGAGACCAGCAGGTCCTCAGAGGGACGTAACAAGACACATAATATCATGCCATAAAAATGAGTATAAATTGTACAATAAATAAATTAATTGGATCATAACATGGTCCAATACACACTATTGAATTAGCGTACCATCCCCCCAACCAAACAAGGACAGGAGATGGCACCCTAATCCACGATGAATACCTTTCCATGCCATAAATCCAATATGGTATCCAGACCACAACAAGGTTCAGTACCTTCTCATCGGAGTAGTGAGCCACATCTACAACCAAATAAGGACAAGATGTGGCAAACTAGTCCGCGACAAGTTACTGTTCTAAGCCACGGTCATATATAAGTACCCAAACAAAAAGTACTCATACCTAACGGATAAGGTAGCCTAACCGTTATAGTGAATGCAGTTTAAGAACACCCTCCAATGCATGGGCTCTCTGGCTAAAATGGGATCGGCATAGTCCCCACTTGGGGTACTAGGGGCCTCAAGCATAACCGTTCCTCAAACGTGCAAGCAATGAAATAAAAGGGTCATCAATCTGCATCTCCGACGGAGCATACAATCACAAGGAAAATGTGTATAGCAGCCCATAGCTAAGGATATGTCCTCCCCATCCAATGTTTATATGTTGCCTTAACAACACATAACATCTATAACCGCTAAGTCAAACTATCCTGCAATACTATTAGCGGTTAGCCCTATCGCAAGACTTATACGTACTGGTGGCCAGCCAGTCACGCATGTCCGAGTTCTATATGCGACACACGACTTCGTGACACAAACGTGTCAATGCCATTATATGCAACACAAACAAGGGTTGTCCCTTAAATCTAAGGTTAATATGCATAAAAATAATAAGTACAGAAAATAGAATTACACAGTAAAATCTAATAAGTACAGAAAATAGAATTACACAGTAAAATCTATCTAATTATAACAGTATAGCACAATTTAATTTGCAGAAAAATAAATTATGAATAAATGCATGAATATGAGCTAAAGTAAAATAAACAGCAAATGGCAGGGTATCTTATCTAGTTGATGCCTGAGTTGGTGCGATATTCAAGGTGGCACAACATATGACTCTAGTGTTACAACTACGCAAGACGGCCTACTGTTCCATCAGGTTTAGGACGGTCAGATTAGTTAGGGTCGATACAAGTACAGAATTGACAAGGAAACGGGAATAGTAGAATTTGACCGGGTGATAATCGAAAGAATTTGAATAATTAGTAACATATACTATTTTTTTAGAAAAAGAATATTTATAAGACTTGAAAACTATATCTTATTATCTCAAAATATTTAGTAAATCAAAAACCTTTTCTAGGGAGAAACAAACTCTAAGTTTATCAAAAATAGATTTTGAGGTAGAAAGCTATAATTTTATTAGTAATAAAATATAGCTATAAATATTCGAGAATCTATAAAAATTATTTTATTTTATTTATTATTTTTTGTCAAAGCTTAAAATAGATTGAAATAATAAAATAATATATATAGGGTTTTTCTAATTCCACCCTTGAAATAAATGTAGGACAACAATTATACATTACTTTTAGCAATACAAAATATATACATATAATTAGTTATTTGTAAAGGAATGCATATATATATATATATATATATATATATATATATATATATATATATATATATATATATATATATATATATATATTTTATTTATTTTATTTTATTTTTTTTCATATATATATATATATATATTTTTTTATATACATATATATATATATATATATATATATATATATATATATATATATATATATATATATATATATATATATATTATATATTAGTATATATATATATATATATATATATATATATATATATATATATATACTAAAATATATCTATATATATATATATATATATATATATATATATATATATATATATATATTTTAAATATATATATATATATATATATATATATATATATATATATATATATATATATATATATATATATATATATACTAAATATATATATATATATATATATATATATATATATATATATATATATATATATATATATATATATATATATATATATATATATATATATATATCTATATATATATATATATATATATTTTAGTATATATATATATATATATATATATATATATATATATATATATACTAAAAAAAAAAAATATATATATATATATATATATATATATATACTAAAAAATATATATATACTAAAATATATATATATATATATATATATATATATATATATATATATATATATATATATACTAAATATATATATATATATATATATATATATATATATATATTTTAGTATATATATATATATATATATATATATATATATATATATATATACTAAGTTTATCAAAAATAGATTTTGAGGTAGAAAGCTATAATTTTGTTAGTAATTAAATATAGCTATAAATATTCGAGAATCTATAAAAATTATTTTATTTTATTTATTATTTTTTGTCAAAGCTTAAAATAGATTGAAATAATAAAATAATATATATAGGGTTTTTCTAATTCCACCCTTGAAATAAATGTAGGACAACAATTATACATTACTTTTAGCAATACAAAATATATACATATAATTAGTTATTTGTAAAGGAATGCATATATATATATATATATATATATATATATATATATATATATATATATATATAAAATATATATATATATATATATATATATATATATATATATATATATAAAGTTAATAGAATAATTAATAATTTTTCTAGGGATAATGTAATAAACCTACATTGTTTCTTGTCTGCTATCTTACCTAATAAGAACAAAAATAATAACAAGAAAATAATAATAATACTAAAATTACTATAAATTTATTTTAAGTGGCTGACAAAACAAAAACAAATAATAAATAATAGTACTACTATTAATAATAGTAGTAGTAATAATAATAATAATAATAATAATAATAATAATAATAATTGTAATGAAAACAAACGGAACAAAATCCAAACGAAACAACACCTACTAAACAAAACAAATAAAATAAATAAAAATAATATAATGTATATCACTTATCACTTAAAACAGTAAAACAATGATAAATAAATAAAACAAACAGAACTTACAAGCGGGGAGAGCGCTAGAGAAAGAGGGAATACCAGCGGGGAGAGGAGGTAAGCGATGGGACAACACACCGGTGGAGGCGGCGCGCGGTTCCGCGACGGCGGCCGGTGAAGCACGGGACAGGGGCGGCGGTAGGGACGGCGCGAGGTCGACGACGAAAGTGTGGCTCGAGCACCGAGGCGGCGGTCGGGTCCGGACGCACGAAGGGAACCGGTGGTTCCAGATCTGGGACGACCGGATCTAGTTGTCTCAGTCGCCGAGGCCTACCGGAGCAATGTCCGAGCCTAGTGCTGCGGGGGATCGGCACATGGCGATGGAGATAAGCGACGGATTTTCCTCTTTTTACTTGCGGCGGTCGGCTCCGGACGTACGAAGGGAACCAGTGGTTCCAGATCTGGGATGACCGGATCTAGTTGTCTCAGTCGACGAGGCCTACCGGAGCAATGTCCGAGGGTAGTGCTGCGGGGGATCGGCACATGGCGATGGAGATAAGCGGCAGGTTTTCCTTTTTTTACTTGTTGGTCAAGGTGGTGGGGGCCACGGCCATGGTCGGGTTATGGGTGATGGAATTTTGGTGATAGTGGTGGTGACCATGGTTGGGTTTGGGGATTTCCGACGGGTAATAGGGGCACTAGTCGTGGTGGCGACCATGATGTCGGCGGGTGATGGTAATGGTACGGGTGATCGACGGGGACGCTGTGGCGGTGTTGGTGACCATGCAGCCGGAGTTGGCCTGACAAAAGGGGTGATGTGGTGGTCGGAGATGGTTGCAGCGGAGACGGAGGAGACGAGTTGGTGGTCGGGAGGACATGGAGGCGCTGATTGGTGTAGCGGCAGAGAGGGAATGATCGGGAACAGGAGAGTCGACATCGGTGGTGACGGTGATTAGGGGGTTGCCATCGGTGGTGGTTAGGTTTAGGGATTAATTGTGTCTGGGTGTGTCCGACACGGAGGAATAATGTATATGTATAAACATAGAATAATATATTAGACACCGACACGATGCACTTGTGTTGTGGAGAGAAATTGGACTTGTGGAGTTTGTGGAGAAAACATATGGAGGCTCTCCTATTTATAGAAGGTAAACACTCATAGTTGGATAAGATGTAGGAATTTAAATTCTTCCATAGATAAATCACTATTTATTTTAAATCAATTCAAAACTAATACAATCATATCAAAATCCAATTTTAATTCTAGACAAATTTTATCCTTAATTAATTTTTGATTAATCATTTCTTTAACTAAATTATTTAAATCAAATCAACATAATCTAATCATATTTTAAATGACCATCAAATAATTCAAGATACTTTTATAATTAATTAATTTCAAAAATTAAATATATACATGAATTTAGTTTCATCTTGTTGCATACAAATAGTATTTTACATGATCATTATTTTTTTTTCTAAATTACTACTATATTTGGACTATAAACTAAAGTAAAAATAAAATAGCATTTTTGAAAAATCTCTAAGCAACGTTTTTTACAACTTTAAATAATTAAGAATAATTATCATATATTATTTTGAAAACTATACTTCTCTATAATAAAAACGTTTTCTAAAATATGTACCTCGCACATATTCGCACTCGATGAGAAAATACGGAAAAATGAATCAATACCAATTAAATTAAAAAAATTATAGTAAAATTTAGGGGGTTTACAGTACAACATGAGGTTTGATCCGAAAACTCGTCAACTTCTTACATACGAGTTTTTATCCGAAGGCTCGCCAACTTCTTACACAAGAGTTTAATTCGAAGGCTCGTCAACTTCAACAAACATAAGAGAAAATATTTCGATCTTCTTCAACACTTGGAAGATATAGGTTACAACTCTTTAAAATAATCCTAACACTTTTATTGATGACAAATGAAAGCTTTGTAGACTTATGGTGGAGCTCTTTGGTTGGTAGGAAATTTAATAAACATTTATGAAGAAGGAGGAAGTCTATTTATACAAATCCAAGAACATGAGGCATTTCCTTCACAGAGTCGGATTATCCGTTAGATGTCCGAGAAAATCTGATGGATTCTCCGACCTAATAGTAACGGATAGAAATATAGCCGTCTGATGCATTAAATGCTCTGACATTTGGCCGTTGTATTTGAATTCGAAATAGCCAGAAGGCAATTCGAATTATTCGTCGGAGATCCGGAGGTATAAGAAAGATGATCTGAATGATCCAATAAATACTTGTTGTTTCAGTTCAGATGATCCGACAGAGATCTACGAAGATTCGAAAGATGATCCAAATGATCCAACAAATACTTGCTGTCTCAGTTCGGATTATCCGACGGAAGTCCACGGATATCCGTAAGATGATCCGATTGATCCAACAAATACTTGTTGTCTTAGTTCGGATTATCTGTCCGATCTCCACAAAAATCCTTCAGATTTTTGCTCCTTCATACATACTTTGTTTTAACGAGAAATGTTTTAGCTTTTAGTTTGTCATCAAAGCCTAACTATTTACAAGATTTTCTAAATACTTACAGACACTTTAGGAACCCAGTCGAGCTTTTGATCTTGGATACTTTTGTTATCATCTCAGAATTCTTTAAGTGCGATTTATTGGCTATGCTTTCATTTGTAAGTGTTAGAAAACAACTTTCCTTCTAGCTGTGAGTGCTTCATTATGTATTTGCAAAGGAATAGAACTAAAATAGTATGGAGGTTAATTATAGTCAATATATCAAAAATAATGTGCCAACAATATCCTCCATTTTAATAATTAACAAACGTACGGGTTTTAAAGATAGCTCTCCTGTAATGTGATATCTCCCCCTCAATACAATTTATCCCACTTTGGCATTTATACAAAATGAAAGCAGGAATAAATATAGAATAACCAGTAGAGATAGACAAGAGAAGCATAACATTGGATAACATCAAATGTTGTTAAAACATAGTGTCCATGCTAACAAAACGTGAAGCAGAAACAACACTAATAACGACATGATAATTACTCCCCGAAGGTCGCCACAAAAGAGAAACATAAGACACCCAGTCCCGGAAGGACTACACAAGACAGACTGATTAATAAAATACAAACTTAAGACTAGTCCCCGAAGGACTTCACAAGACTTGGACAACATACTAAAAAGTCCATGCAGGACTGCAGAAAACATAAAACATAATCATTTGAGACACACCACCACGAAGTGCAAATAACCATCATCATGAGCAACTAGAGGGTCGATGTCTGTCGAAGGATCCTCATCATCTACCGAGGCAGGGATAAAATGTCACTCCACGTTCCTGGTATACATATTTTTTCTATACTATTCATGTACATGATTATTTATTTTATTTTAATTGTTTATGATCATGTGGAATGACATTTAGACTTTACTTGGATTAGACATTGGATTAGGGTTAAGATTTAGTGGAGCCACCAACCCCTATCCATATATATATTCTTCTCTCTCTCTCTCTCTATCTCTCTCTCCCCTCATTCTCTTATTTTATTTTCCCCACCAACCCTAGGCAAGTACATCTTGCACAAATGGAGATACCACGTTGCTTATTTTTATTATTATTATTTTTTACATAATTTTAGCCTATATTATATATCTTTAGATTCTCTATAACTTTAGCTCTTGGCATTTTTGGTTTTAATGAACGGTTGAGATTAGATCTAAGTTTCTATTATAGGCTTTTAGAGTTTATCAAGGATTTGGTCTATTTTAATTAGTATTTCTAAAAAATAATTGTCCCATGTTGTGAAAAATTTTATTTTATGCAATTTTAACCTTTGAATTGTTAAATTTGGAGTTATATTGAAGATTTTATGGCCAAAACAAGTTTTCAGCTTCTTCATGTCGTCTTCAGAAAGAAGAACAACATATTGCGTATTTTTACGCGAAGGAACCTCTTTGCGCATATTTTGCAGCAGATTCATTCCCTGCACGCATTTTTACACGAATGATCCTCTTTGCGTATATTTTACAGCAGACTTATTACTGTACGTATTTTACGTAAAGGATCTTCTCTGTACGTATTTTTGTAGCAGACTCATTCTTGCGCGTATTTTACGTGAAGGTCCTCTCATGTGCATATTTTTGCACAAACTTGAGCATAGTTTTGCACACTAGACCCCTGTTTGTGTGCAGAATTATGTAGAGACCCCTATTTGTTTGTAGAATTACGCAGGGACCCCAGTTGGTGTGCAAAATTGTACCAGGGCCCTCGTTTGTGCACCTAAATTGTCTAGAGACCATCTTTTGTGTCCAGAATTGTGTAGAAGCCCCTGTATTGCACAAAAATGAGTAGAGATCATATTTTTATGCGTAGAAAGACTATCATTGATTGTTTGACCATGTTCCTGACTTGATTACCTGAACACGTGCTGGTACTATTCTAAGTGTGTACTAAGGTAAATCTATATGAGTCCAAGGAGGTGAGACTACCCGATCATGCCTGTTATATGTTAGTACATTTCTGATTCCAGTACAATCTTGGTAAATAGTCAGTAGCATTGACGTGGTATGATGATTGTCGTTTGATGCATTACCCTAAGGATGAATCCAGATTTGGGACTCTATGAGCCGAGGTGGATTCATACTTGGGGTACACGTACTATGGTACGATATCTAGAAGGATGAATATGTGATCATAATATGTGATTCCAAAACCAATATAGTGTTAAACTAAGCAACTTTAATTGGTAGAAGCATTGGATGGGAATAAAATCTTGAGATCGTGTATGACAAGTCACCCCAGGCCTTGTCCCAGCGTACAGGTTGGCCACCACAGATATTGTATACCATCCACTATAGTGGAGTGCAGTATCTGACTATTGTACTGAATCGAGCCAGCCTCTCTCTATAAGAAGGTTGGAACCATTCTGACATTATTCAGCCCGGTGGCCTGGCAAGCGACCGACGCTTACTGATTACGGTCTACTGTTTATTCTTCGGGGCATGAACCCGCTAGTTTTGTTTGGCCAGATTTTGTAGCAGAGCCTGAGGATCCAGCCGTCTACCTGAACCATGTGCACACCAAGAGCATGGGTGTGGAGGCCATGAGTAGGTTTCTTCTTCACCACTCTGCTATCTTCTAGTTTGTACTTAGTATTTACCTACCGGCTCATGTTTTACCGGTTCTTCTGGATATTTAGTTTCCTTACATAATTCTAATTAAATCAGACTATAGTTGACTATGGTTAAGTACTTTTGAGTCTTTGTGCAAGCTGACACTCGTATAGTTGGACTCATGAATCATTTTAATGAAGCGTCGGGGACGCCTTACAGCTTTCTCTTACATGATCATTAATTACTGCTTTTTGCTTTGATTGATTGAGACATGGATGCTCTATAAGACCATAGGAGACTTGATTGTAGCATATATCCTTTGTCTCTTGACAGCCATAATCGTCGTATGACATCTTCGTACCTCATATGGGGTAGCTGTCCATGTTCGTTACTGTATTTCGGTACTGGGGCGTGACAATGTTTTACTGTTGGACCATGCATGTCTGTTTTTTGACTTGCACGGTATTATTATTATAGGAGTCTTAATCAAACACGTCCTTCTTCATCTCCTGATTCGTCTTTCCATTTCTCCATTTTGATTGTTAACTGGATTTTTCATCCTCCTTCATTCTTAAAACGTCTTTTGATATTTAGTATTTTCTCTCTAGGGGCGCCTCATTCTCAGCAGTTGGAGGGATTGGCATGGAAGAAAATCCAGTAGAGAAAGGTTCTATAGGGTATCTGCAGTAGGTAGTGCCTTCTCTGGATCATATTCGTATTTAGCCAGTGACAGAGCAAACTAAGCCGCAGCTTCCAAAATTTTATGTACCTCCAGCAAAGCCGACAGTGGCAGCAGTACCTAACTTTACGGCACTTCTGGAGATTATTCGAGGCTTGTTGGCAACACAGAAGCATCAGATGGCTGTTCAGCAACAACAACAAGCTCGACATCAGGAGCAGAATGTATTGCTGAACCAAGGTTTACAGACAGCCCTGAAATGGAATATGAGGATTGATTCGAGTGAGTCGATAAGATTCGTTCGGCTCAACCTGAGGTACTTTTATGGCACAGAGGATGCCATTACGGCAGATGCTTAGCTTCAGGATATTTAGGCTATTTTGTCAGCAGATAAGGTTCCAGCAGAGGAGCAAGTTGACCAGGTCAGGTTGTTACTTCAAGACCTTTTCTGTGACTGGTGGGCTTCTGTGAAAGTTGGCATGAGGCATCATTTTCCTTGGAATAGCTTCAGGAACAAATTCAGAGCCAAATATTTTAGTGTGGTGACGAAGTATGAACTCCAACAGAGGTTTATCAGTGTCAAGCAGGCTGGTTGGACAGTGGATGCCTATGCAGCATAGTTTTGCAAATTGAGCCAATTTGTTCCGACGATGGTTGCTACTGAGCCAGAGAGGGCCATAAGGTCCTAACAGGGACTTCCTTTGGAGATTCTTCAGCTAGTAGAGGGACACAACTACTAGACTTTTGATACAGTCTTAAAGGCAGCTCGGAGGCACGAGCTTACGGAGCAGAGGTTGGCCTCTAGAACTGGAGGCCATAAGAGGTCTTATGTCCAAAGTGGAGGGGAGGGCCAGTACAGCGAATGTCGACACAAGCACACGGCATTCATATTCATGAATCAGAAGCACCGTGGAGGGTGGCAATGACAACAATAATAGCACCAGTTCGGTTGTAGCAGGCGAGGCACCAGCAGCAGCAACAGCACCAAGGGGTGCCAGTAGGATGTACGTATTACGGTAAAGGAGGACACACCCGAGGCATATATTGTATAATGAAGGGATTGTGTTTGAGGTATGGTAGCCCAGATCATCGGGTGGCTACTTGCCTGTAGATGTTAGGGCCAGAAATAGCAGTAAGGCTACTAGCCCAGCATCCGCTGCCGACGCAGGCTCAGATGTTTCGTTAAGTTCAGGACCAAGGAGGCTCGCAGAGGCCGCAGCAACAACATGGCCAGGGAAGGCAGCATCGCAGAGTCCAGCAAGGCTAGGGTCAAGTTTTTTAACCTGTCTCTAGAGGAGGCACTGACATAAGGTGACATGGTTACAGGTAATATTTCTGTCACATATTTTTTTGTGATAGCGTAATTTGATTCAGAAGCTTTCCATTAATTTGTATCTACACGATTCACGACAAGTATTGGGCTGGAGTTCAAAATATTGCCAGAGAGGATGAATATACTCACTGGTAATGGGCTCGTAGGAGTTAGCAGAGTGTGCTTAACATGTCGGTAGTAGTGTGTGGGCATTTATTACCCGTAAGGTTGATAGAGTTCTCTATGGGTAACTTTAATATCATTACTGGCATGGACTAGTTGAAAGACAGTCAGGCAGCGATAGATTATCGAGGAGGTAGAATATTGTTTAGTATCCTGAGCATTGAGGATTTTATTCTTGTCCGATCATAGGTGGATCATTCCAAAGATGTAATTGCAACAGCTGTAGCAGAGGAGGAGTAGATTCCTAGAGTGGTCAAAGAGTTTCTTGATGTCTTTCCAGATGAGCTTCTAGGGATACCACCAGTTAGAGATGTGGAGTTCTGTATCGAGATGATCCTAGGGACAAATCCTATAGCTAGCAGAGTTTACAGAATGTCACAGTCAGAATTGGATAAGTTGTACCAGCAGGTAGAGGAACTGAAGGCGAAGAAATTTATTCCAGATAGTGAATCACCCTGGGGAGCGCCAGTAATTTTGGTACCTAAGAAAGATGGATCAACGTGGATGTGCATTGAGTACAAGAAGTTGAATACAGTAACAGTGAAGAATAAGTACCCACTACCAAGGATCGATGATTTGTTTGATCAATTAAAGGCAACATCTTCTCCAAGTAAAGCTAGCATCTTATCCAAGATTTGAATGCAGTAACAGTGAAGAAATGTCCCATGTTGTAGGAAATTTTATTTTATGCAATTTTGACCTTTGAATCGTTAGATTTGGAGTTATATTGAAGATTTTAGGGCTAAAACAAGTTTTCTGCTTCTTCATGTTGTCTTCGGGAAGAAGAACAGCATCCTGCGCGTATTTTTACGCAAAGGACCCTCTCTGCGCGTATTTTGCAGCAGATTCATTCTTTGCATGTTTTTTTATGCAAAAGACCCTCTTTGAACATATTTTACAGCAAACTCATTCATGCGCGTATTTTACGCAAAGGACCCTCTTTGTGCATATTTTTGCAGCAGACTCATTCCTACACGTATTTTATGCGAAGGTCCTCCCCTGTGCGTATTTTTGCACAAAATTTCTTCTTGAGCATATTTTTGCACAAAAGACCCCTGTTTGTTGCAGAATTATGCAGAGACCCCTATTTCTGTGCAAAATTATACAGGGACCACTGTTGGTGTGGAGAATTATACCGGGGCCCCTATTTGTGCACACAAATTGTCTAGAGACCCACTTTTGTGCCCAAAATTGTGTAGAAGCCCCTTTTTGTGCAAAAATGCACATAAATCATATTTGTATGCGTATAAAGACTATTATTGATTGTTTGACCAGGTTCCTGACTTGATTACCTGAACACGTGCTGGTACTATTCTAAGCGTGTACTGAGGTACAATCTATATGAGTGCACTGAGGTGCGACTCTCTATACTATCCAATCATGCCTGTTAAATGTTAGTACATTCCTGATCCCAACATAGTCTTGGCAAATTGTCCGTAGCATTGACGTGGTATGATGATTGTTGATTAGTGCATTACACTCAGGATGAATCTAGATTTAGGACACTACGAGCCAAGGTAGATTCATACTTGGGGTATATGTACTACGGTACGACATATAGAAGGATGAATATGTGACCACGGCATGTGATTCTAAAACCAATATAAGGTTAATCTAAGCAACTTTAATTGGTAGAAGCATTGGATAGGAATAAAATCTCGAGATCATGTATGACAAGTCACCCCAGGCCTTGTCCCGACATACAGGTTGGCCACCACAGATACTTATACCATCCACTATAGTGGAGTGCATTATCTGACTATTGTACTGAACCGAGCCAGCCTCTTCCTATAGGAAGGTTGGAATTGTTAATGACTTTATTTAGCCCGGTAGCATGGAAAGCGACCGACACTTACTGATTAATGTTTACTGTTTACTCTTCACTGTTCACTGATGTATATTTGGTTTAGCTATCCCTGCTTGCATAAGGCACGATTTGAGGATTCCTATATATAAGTATTACTGGGATAACCCAGACCAACCATAGAAAGCCGTAGGTTTGATTGGCTGCCTATAAACTAACTCGCATGTGATATATTCCTTTTGTTAGTAGCGGAGGAACATGGACTGCCGTTGTGCGTGGTCCAACCCATGTTCTTATTTGGTTGTTGGGTTGGACCATTGTGCTAAGATAGGCTATGAACCAAAATTGTGACACAGAAGTCTATAACCTGATCATGAACATAGGATGTAATTTTATCACGATACGATACGACATCTCTTGTCTTTGTTTGGTGTAGTGATGTTGTATTGCATCGATGATGGAATATATGCCTATAATTATGTTTCGGCCTTATTGTGTATATTTTGGTTTTAACTCATTCATTTGTGCTCCCTTGTGGTACTTGCTATTCGGGGCCTGAACCCGCTGGTTTTGTTTGGCCATATTTTGCAGCAGAGCGTGAATATCCAGGCGTCTGCCCGAACCATGGTGCACACCAGGGGCATGGGCATCGGGGACCATGAGTGTGTTTCTTCTCCACCATTATGCTATCTTTTATTTTATACTTAGCGTTTAGCTACTGGCACCTGTTTAGCCAGTTCTTTTGGATATTTAGTTCCTTTACATAATTGTAATTAAATTAGACTGCAGCTGACTATAGTTATTTACTATTGACTCTCTGTGCTAGCTGACACTCGTAAAGCTAGACTTATGAATCATTTTCATGAAGCGTCGGAGATGCCTTACTGCTTTGTCTTACATGATCATTAATTACTGCTTTTTTGCTTTGATTGATTGAGACATAGATGATCTATGAGACCATAGGAAACTTAATTGTAGCATATACCCCTTGTTCTTTGACAACCGTAATCGTCGAATGACTTCTTCGTACCTCGTACGGGATAGCTGGCCATTTCCGTTACTATATTTCGGTACTGGAACGTGACAAGGTTTTAGGGGATCATATCTCATTTCTTGGGCATATTATCTTTGGAGCAGGAGTATTAGTAGATCCGAAGAAGATTAAGGCCATAATGAGTTAGCCAGTTCTAAGGACGGTAGTCGATGTGCGTAGTTTTCTGGAATTGGCAGGTTACTATAGGAGATTTGTGGCAGGCTTTACCAAAACCACAGCACCTCTGACGCATTTGACGCGTAAGAAGGTGGGATTTGTTTGGTCAACAAAATATCAGGCATCATTTGAGGAACTAAGAAGAGATTGATGTCAGTACCAATTCCGACACTTCTAGTAAGATCATGAGGATTTATAGTGTATTATGATGCATCCGAGAAGGGGCTCGGGTGTGTATTGATGCAGCATGGAAGGATAATAACATATGCATATTGGCGGCTTCAGGATCATAAGAAGAACTACCCAACTCACGATTTGGAGTTAGCAGCAATAGTGTTCGTGCTTAAGCTATAGAGGCACTACTTGTATGGAAATTGGGTAGAGATTTATACTGATCATAAGAGCTTGAAGTATGTGTTCACCTTGTAGGACCTAAACATGAGGTAGCAGTGATGGCTAGAGTTGTTGAAGGACTTTGACGTAGATCTCCAATATCATCCAGGAAAGGCGAATGTGGTAGCAGATTCCCTGGGTAGAAGGGGTAGTACATTCTTCTTGACATTGCAGAGGCACATCTTGGAAGATCTTCAGAAAATAGAAATTGAGGTGATTCAAACGCAGGACACAGGAGTTCTGGCTAGTTTGCAGATTCAGTCTTCATTAGTGGAGGATCAGAATAGCTCAGACATGGGACCCGCAGATCCAGAAACTTCGATCAGAATGTGAGTCAGGTCTCAAGAAGGAGTTTGTAATCCATGATGATAGGACACTTAGATTTGGAAGTCATCTATGTGTGCCGAGTGGAGACCTTCGATAGGAAGTTATGGCAGAGGCTCATAGTTTCCCTTATTCCATACATCTTGGAGGAACAAAAATGTATCGGGACATAAAATAGAACTTTTGGTAGAATGACACGAAGAGAGAGATAACAAGATTCATTTTCCGTTGTTTGATATGTCAGCAAGTGAAGGCAGAGCTGCAGAGGCCAGCAGGATTGTTACACCCCACATCCTATCTCGGAGTAGAAGTAGGAGCACATCATGATGGATTTTGTGATCGGTTTACCTAGACCTCCGACTGGTCAAAATGCAATTTGGGTGATAGTCGATCGGCTCACAAAGTGGGTCATTTTTTTTTTTCAGAGTGGGGCAGTCTAATGAACAGTTGGCCGATATATATGTGAAGCAGATAGTGAGGCAGCATGGTGTTCCAGTGAGCATTGTATCAGATTGAGACCTCTAGTTTACCTCTTATTTTTGGCAGAGTTTGCATAAGAGTTTGGGCACCAGATTAAGGTTTAGTACCGTTTACCATCCGTAGACAAACGGGCAGTTAGAAAGAACTATTCATACATTGGAAGATATGTTAAGAGCTTGTATCATGGATTTTGGCAGATCTTGGGAGGATCATCTTCATTTGGAGGAGTTCTCTTACAACAATAGCTATCAAGCGTGTATTCAGATGGCTCCGTTTGAAGCATTATATGGAAGAAAGTATAGTTTTCCTCTAGCATGAGACAATATGGGTATGCAAAAATTATTGGAACCAGAAATAATTACACAGACAATGGAGATAGTCAAGCTAATCAGTGAACGGTTTCGAGTTGCGTAGGATAGGCATCGTAATTGGGCAGATCAGCATCGAAGACCCGTAGAATTTGGTGTCGGTGAACAAGTGTTTCTGTGAATTTTGCCTACTCGGGCATTCATTAGATTTGGAGTCCGAGGAAAGCTTAGTTCACGTTACGTTGGTCCTTTTTGATGTTCTTGTGCGGGTAGGCGATATTGCATATCGTTTTGCCTTTCTGCCTTCGCTATATGATATACATGACGTCTTTTATGTATCACAGTTACATAGGTATGTCCTGAATCCAAGCTACATCCCCGATCATTCTGAGCTAGTCGTTAGAACCGACTTGACTTACGCAGAGTTACGCACATTAGACCCTCGTTTGTGTGCAAAATTACATATATTAGACCTCTGGTTTTTCACAAAATCTTATCTTGAGCATATTTTTGCACATTAGACCCATGTTTGTGTGCAAAATTATGCAGAGACCCATATTTGTGCACAAAATTATGCACTGACCACTGTTGGTGTGTAGAATCGTACCGACGCCCCTCTTTGTGCACACAAATTGTCTAAAGACCCTCTTTTGGGCCCAAAATTGTGTAAAAGCCCTTGTTTTGTGCAAGAATGCGTAGAGATCATATTTTTATGCGTAGAAAGACTAACGTTGATTGTTTGACCATGTTCCTGACTTGATTACCTGAACACGTGCTGGTACTATTCTAAGTGTGTACTAAGGTACAATATATATAAGTGCACTGAGGTGCAACTTTTCGTACTACCCGATCATGCCTGTTATATGTTAATACATTCCTGATCCCCTCACAGCCTTGGTAAATGGTTAGTAGCATTGACGTGGTTTGATGATTTTTGCTTGATACATTACACTAAGGATGAATCTAAATTTTAGACTCGATGAGCCGAGGTGGATTTATACTTGGGGTACACGTACTATGGTACACCATCTAGGAGGATGAATATGTGACCACGATATGTGATTCCAAAACCAATATAAGGCTAAACTAAGCAACTTTAATTAGTAGAAGCATTGGGTGGAAATGGAATCTTGAGATCGTGCATGACAAGTCACCCAGGCCTTGTCCCGACATGCTGGTTGGCCACCACAGATACTGTATACCATCCACCAAGTGGAGTACAGAATCTGACTACTGTATTGAACCGAGCCAGCCTATCCCTATAGGTAGGTTAGAACAGTTACTGACTTTATTCAGCACGATGGCCTGGCAAGGGACCAACGCTTACTGATTACTGTTTTCTCTTCACTGTTCACTTATATATATATTTGGTTTGGCTAGCCCCACTTAGATAAGGCACGATCTGACGATTTCCATATATAAGTATTATTGGGCTAACCCAGACCAGCCATGAAAAGCCGTAGGATTGATTGGCCACCTATAAATTGACTTGCTTGTGATCTGTTCCTTCTATTAGTAACCGAGGAACATAGATTTTCTTGGTATGTGGTCCAACCCATATCCTTGTTTGGTTGTTGGATTGTGCCATGGTCATGGGCATCGGGGACCATGAGTGTGTTTCTTCTCCACCATTATGCTAACTTTTATTTTATACTTAGCGTTTAGCTACTGGCACCTGTTTAGCCAGTTCTTTTGGATATTTAGTTCCCTTACATAATTGTAATTAAATTATACTGCAGCTGACTATAGTTATTTACTATTGAATCTCTGTGCTAGCTGACACTCATAAAGCTAGACTTATGAATCATTTTCATGAAGCGTCGGGGATACCTTACTGCTTTGTCTTACATGATCATTAATTACTGCTTTTGCTTTGATTGATTGAGACATAGATGCTCTATGAGACCATAGTAAACTTGATTGTAGCATACACCCCTTGTTCCTTGACAGCCGTAATCGTCGTATGACGTCTTCGTACCTCGTACGGGATAGCTGGCCATTTCCGTTCCTGTATTTCGGTACTGGAATGTGACAAGGTTTTAGTGGATCATATCTCATTTCTTGGGCACATTATCTTTGGAGCAGGAGTATTAGTAGATCCGAAGAAGATTAAGGCCATAGAGAGTTGGCCAGTTCCAAGGACGGTAGTCGATGTGCGTAGTTTCTTGGGATTGGCAGGTTACTATAGGAGATTTGTGGCAGGCTTTACCAAAACCACAGCACCTCTGACACATTTGACGCGTAAGAAGGTAGGATTTGTTTGGTCAGCAAAATATCAGGCATCATTTGAGGAACTAAGAAGAGATTGATGTCAGTACCGATTCCGACACTTCTAGTAAGATCATGAGGATTTATAGTGTATTGGGATGCATCCGAGAAGGGGCTCGGGTGTGTATTGATGCAGCACGGAAGGGTAAAACATATGCATTTTGGCAGCTTCAGGATCATAAGAACTACCCAACTCACGATTTGGAGTTAGCAGCAGTAGTATTCATGCTTAAGCTATGGAGGCACTATTTATAAAGGAATCGGGTGGAGATTTATACTGATCATAAGAGCTTTAAGTATGTGTTCACCTTGAAGGACCTAAATATGAGGTAGCAGTGATGGCTAGAGTTGTTGAAGGACTTTGACGTGGATCTCCAATATCATCCAGGGAAGGCGAATGTGGTAGCAGATTTCCTGGGTTGAATGGGTAGTGCATTCTTCTTGACATTGCAGAGGCACATCTTGGAAGATCTTCAGAAAATAGAAATTAAGGTGATTCAAACGCAGGACACAGGAGTTCTGGCCAGTTTTTAGATTCAGTCTTCTTTGGTGGAGGATCAGAATAGCTCAGGCATGGGACCAGCAGATCCAGAAACTTCGATCAGAATGTGAGTCAGGTCTCAGGAAGGAGTTTGTAATCCATGATAATAGGACACTTAGATTTGGAAGTCGTCTATGTGTGCCGAGTGGAGACCTTCGATAGGAAGTTATGGCAGAGGCTCATAGTTCCCCTTATTCTATACATCTTGGAGGAACGAAAATGTATCGGAACATAAAATTGCACTTTTGGTGGAATGACACAAAGAGAGATATAACAAGATTCATTTTCCGTTGTTTGATATGTCAGCAAGTGAAGGCAGAGCTGCAGAGGCCAGCAAGATTGTTACACCCCACTTCCTATCTCGGAGTAGAAGTAGGAGCACATTATGATGGATTTTGTGATCGGTTTACTTAGACCTCTGACTGGTCAAAATGAAATTTGGGTGATAGTGGATCGGCTCACAAAGGTGGGTCATTTTCTTCTTTTCAGATTGGGGCAGTCTAATGAACAGTTGGCAGATATATATGTGAAGCAGATAGTGAGGCAGCATGGTGTTCCAGTGTGCATTGTATCAGATTGAGACCTCCAATTTACCTCTTATTTTTGGCAGAGTTTGCATAAGAGTTTGGGCACCAGATTAAGGTTTAGTACTGTTTATCGTCCGTAGACAAACGGGCAGTTAGAAAGAACTATTCATACATTGGAAGATATGTTACGAGCTTGTATTATTGATTTTAGCCGATCTTGGAAGGATCATATTTATTTGGTGGAGTTCTCTTACAACAATAGCTATCAGGCGTGTATTCAGATGGCTCCGTTTGAAGTATTATATGGAAGAAAGTGCAGTTTTTCTCTAGCATGAGACAATATGGGTATGCAAAAATTAGTGGGACCAGAAATAATTACACAGACAATGGAGATAGTCAAGCTAATCAGTGAGCGGCTTTGAGTTGCGTAGGATAGGCATCGTAATTGGGCAGATCAGCATCGAAGACCCCTAGAATTTGGTGTCGGTGACCAAGTGTTTCTGCGGATTTTGCCTACACGGGCATTCATTAGATTTGGAGTCCGAGGAAAGCTTGGTTCACGTTACGTTGGTCCTTTTTGATTTTCTTGTGCGTGTAGGCGATATTGCATATCGTTTTGCCCTTCTGCCTTCGCTACATGATATACATGACGTCTTTCATGTATCACAGTTACATAGGTATGTCTCGAATCCAAGCTACATCCTCGATCATTCTGAGCTAGTCGTTAGAACCGACTTGACTTACGCAGAGTTACGCACATTAGACCCTCGTTTGTGTGCAGAATTACACATATTAGACCTCTGTTTTTTCACAAAATCTCATTTTGAGCATATTTTTGCACATTAGACCCATGTTTGTTTGCAAAATTATGCAGAGACCCATATTTGTGCACAAAATTATGCACTGACCACTGTTGGTGTGCAGAATCGTACCGACGCCCCTCTTTGTGCACACAAATTGTCTAAAGACCCTCTTTTGGGCCCAAAATTGTGTAGAAGCCCTTGTTTTGTACAATAATGCGTAGAGATCATATTTTTATGCGTAGAAAGACTAACGTTGATTGTTTGACTATGTTCCTGACTTGATTACCTGAACACGTGTTGGTACTATTCTAAGTGTGTATTGAGGTACAATATATATAAGTGCACTGAGGTGCAACTTTTTGTACTACCCGATCATGCCTGTTATATGTTAATACATTGCTGATCCCATCACAGCCTTGGTAAATGGTCAGTAGCATTGACGTGGTTTGATGATTTTTGCTTGATGCATTACAGTAAGGATGAATCTAAATTTGGTACTCGACGAGCCGAGGTGGATTTATACTTGGGGTACACGTACTATGGTACACCATCTAGGAGGATGAATATATGACCACGACATATGATTCCAAAACCAATATAAGGCTAAACTTAGCAACTTTAATTAGTAGAAGCATTGGATGGAAATAGAATCTTGAGATCGTGCATGACAAGTCACCCAGGCCTTGTCCCAACATGTTGGTTGGCCACCACAGATACTGTATACCATCCACCATAGTAGAGTGCAGAATTTGACTATTGTATTGAACCAAGCCAGCCTATCCCTATAGGAAGGTTGGAGCAGTTACTGACTTTATTCAGCACGATGGCCTGGTAAGGGACCAACGCTTACTGATTCCTGTTTACTCTTTACTGTTCACTTCTATATATATTTGGTTTGGCTAGCCCCGTTGAGATAAGGCACGATCTGACGATTTCTATATATAAGCATTATTGGGCTATCCCAGACCAGCCATGGAAAGCAGTAGGATTGATTGGCCACCTGTAAACTGACTTGCTTATGATATGTTCCTTCTGTTAGTAACCGAGGAACATGTATTGTCTTGGTGTGTGGTCCCACCCATATCCTTGTTTGGTTGATGGATTGTGCCATTGTGCTATGACAGGCTATGAACCAAAGTTGCGACATATGAGTCTACAACCTGATCATGAACATAGGACGTAATTTTATCACGACGTGAGACGACATCTTTTGTCATTGTTTGGTGTAGTGATGTCGTGTTGCCTCGATGATAGCATATATGCCTATGATTATATTTTGTCCTTATTATATATATTTGGGATTTATTTCATTCATTTGTGCTTCCTTATGGTACTTGCTATTCGGGGCCTGACCCCACTAGTTTTGTTTGGCCAGATTTTGTAGCAGAGCATGAGGATCCAACTGTCTACCCGAACCATGGTGCACACCAGAAGCATGGGCGTCGAAGGTCATGAGTAGGTTTCTTCTCCACCACTATGTTATCTTCTATTTTGTACTTGGTGTTTGGCTACCGACACCAGTTTAGCCGGTTCTTTTGGATGTTTAGTTCCCTTATATAATTATAATTAAATCAGACTGCAGCTTACTATGGTTATGTACCATTGACTCTCTATGCTAGCTGACACTCGTAAAGCTAGACTCATGAATTATTTTAATGAAGCGTTGGGGACGCCTTACTGCTCTGTCTTACATGATAATTAATTACTACTTTTTTGCTTTGATTGATTGAGACTAGGATGCTCTATGAGACCATAGGAGACTTGATTATAACATGTACCCGTTGTCCTCTGATAGCCATAATCGACGTATGACGTCTTCGAACCTCATATGGGGTAGTTAGCCATGTCCGTTCTTGTATTTCGGTACTGAGGCATGACAAGGTTTTAGTGGTGGCCCATATAGGTCAATTTTTTTAATTGCAGGGTGTTATTATTATAGTACTCTCAATCAAACACATGTCCTCCTTGATCTCTTGGTTTGTCTTTCCATTTCTCCATCTTGATTGTTAACTTGATTTTTTTATCCTTGTTCCTTTTCGTCATGTTTTTTGATATCTAATTTTTTCTCTAGGGGTGCCTCATTCTCAGCAGTTGGAGGGATTGGCATAGAAGAAAATCCAGTAGAGCAAAGTTCTATAGGGCATCCGTAGGAGGTAGTGCCTTCTTCAGATCAGATTCGTATTGAGCCACTAACAGAGACAGATGAGCCACAGCTTCCAGAATTTCCTGCACCTCCAGCAATGTTGACAGTGGCAGCACTACCCGACTCTGCGGCACTTCTGGAGATTATTCGAGTATTTCTGGCAACACAGCAGCATCAGATTGCAGATCAGCAATATTAACAGGCTCAACAGCAGTAGAATGTATTGTTGAACCAGAATTTGCAGATAGCCTTAGTAGGAAGTATGAGGGCTGATTCGGGTGCGTCGACAAGACTCGTTCGTCTCAAACCAAGGTACTTTGATGGCACAGAGGATGCCATTACGGCGGATGCTTGGCTTCAGGATATTGAGGCTATTTTATCAGTAGATAAAGTTCCAGCAGAGAAGCAAGTTGACCAGGTCGGGTTGTTGCTTCAAGACCTTGCCCGTGACTGGTGGGTATCTGTGGAAATTGGCATGAGGTATCCTGTTCCTTGGGATAGCTTCAGGAATAATTCAGAGCCAAATATTTTAGTATGGTGGTGCAGTATGAACTCCAACAGAGGTTTATCAGTCTCAAGCATGCTGCTAGGACAGTGGATGGCTGTGCAGTAGAGTTTTGCAGATTAAGTCAGTTTGCTCCGATGGTCGTTGCTACTGAGTTAGAGAGCATGATGTTCCAATAGGGACTTTATTTGGAGATTCTTTAGCTTGTAAAGGGGTACGACTACCAGATTTTTGATGTAGTTTTGACAGCAGGCAGCTCAGAAGCACTAGCTTACCCAAGAGAGGTTGGCATGTAGAACATGAGGCCAAAAGAGGTCTCATATCCAGATTGGGGGAGGAGGAGCACTACAGCGAAGGTCGGCACTAGCACCTGACATTCATATTCATGAATCAGGAGCACCACGGAGGGCGGCAGTGACAACGATAACATCACCAATTCGGCCGCAGAAGTAGTGCCAAGGAGTTCCTATTGTATGTACGTATTACGGCAAAGGAGGGTACACCTGAGACGTGTGTCGCATAGCGAAGTGATTGTGTTTGAGGTATGGTATACCAGATCACTGGGTGGCTACTTGCCCGCAGATGTTAGGGCCAAGAGGGCCAGTTCAGCAAATTTTTGGCATTACTAGCTCCATGGGCAGCACCATACCGAGGGCCAGCACTAACTGTGAGGCCACTAGCTGAGCTTCCGTTGCCGACGCAGGCTCAGATATTTTGTCAAGTTCACGACCAAGGAGGTCCACAGAGGCCGCAACAATAGTATGGTTAGCGAAGGCAGCAGTATGGAGTCCAGCAAGGCCACTGTCAGGTTTTTATCTGTCTCTAGAGGAGGCACTGACATCAGGAGTGAAGATCGTAGAAGGCTGGGAAGACAAGCCAATAGCAGCAGCTTGAACAAAGCGAGCACGAGTTTTATATTTTGCAAAAAGTGTAGGTCGGTCTCCTTTGGGGTTATTCGTCAGATTAACCCCATTTGCCTCTAGAATCATAGTGATTGTTACGACCCGCACCCTGATTAGGGGCACGAGCACGTGGTTACGTCCAGCCTACGCTGCATAATCGACGGTAGAACGCTGTATATAAGGTCTATAAATACTACGACTAAATAGTATAAAGGTACCTGTATAGTGTATACACTCCGAATGGAGGTGACAGAGCAATACAGTCTCAATCACGAGATAAAACTAAGGTAGATAGAATGGAAAGAAAATATGATAGATGAAAATAGGAAATAAGTTCAAAATCCAACACAAGTCCAGAGATATACACAACATCATAGAGTCACAGAATATAATATAAAATACTACAGTCTGAAAGTACTAGCTGGATCGCAGTCCAGACAAACATAACTTAGCTACACTACTCTGGGTGTACAAAGTCTAGTGGCTCTACTATCAAGCCACGGTCCTGGGCTACTCCATCTAACTCAAGCCCATAATAGGTCGGGCAATTTGCCTCAGAATCATCTGTAATATATCAACGGTATCCTGTCAGGAAAATGAGCAAGTACAAACACTAACAGCAGTTCCATATTTATTGATAAATTCTATAAGAGACAGTATAATGAAATACAAGACAAAGATATAGGATGACTTGGGAACCATTCAGAAGCTGAGTTACAACCGTTAAACCAAACAAGGACCGGGTTTGTAATCCTTCTCCTGAACAGAACTTAGCCTCCAATCAAGGTATAGCATAAAGGCATGTAGAACATGTGAGTAAATGAATATCATAGCATGGTAAGAAAAGTACTGAAAGTAGAACTGAGCAGGATATAAGATACGATAAATAAATATAAAATCTGCCGTGAATTATTAGAGCGATATGTGATCGGCTTTTAGGTATGTTACAGGACAGGTTATCCACTTGGCCCGACAATCACAATAAAATCTCTAGAAAGGGTCATGCTGGCCAACCTGGATAACAAGCACACGGAGGAATCTGCTACACCCTACGTGAGGTGAGAGTGGCGCAAGCATAATAGTGAATGGAGGCTTTAATCACATAACCCCTAATAATTCCTCTATCCCCGAATAGTATCACGGATCCGGATATGGTACGTCATGACATGGGATTCAAAATCAAGTGGCCAGCCCACTCCCAAATCGATGTCTATATAAGTACAAGAAACATGAAATATTATGTACCAATATACCAAGAAAGTCCAGGAATAACATCTCATGACAGGATCCGACGTATAATAGTCCGTGAACCATCGTGTCGGGAATCAAGTAAGACACTACAACTGAATCGGATATAGCAGATATCAAGACAATGAAAACTATCAGTGAATGTACTCGCCTTTGGTCCTGAGCTGATAAGGTGAACAGACGCTCAGAGTAATCACAGACCTAAAATGAGATACTATAAGTCAAACAGGGTTTTATAATGAAAGGGAAACTAATTTAAGTTATGATATGCAAGTCTAAGTCAAACTAGATCAAACTAGGTTAAACTAGGTCATACTAGATCGTACTAGGTCACTTGGAGTCAATCCAAGTCAAACTAGGTCAAACGGGGTCAAGGTTGACTTACAGTTGTCTCTTGGTCAACTGGTCAACCCTGGTCAACTCTAGATCAACCCTAGGTCAAACTAGTCTAATGTTGACCAAACTGTTGACTTTTAGTCAACTGGTCAACTCTGGTTTAGTTTCGGTCAATTTAGGTCAAGCGTTGACTTGAAGTTGACTTTCGGTCAAAGAGTCAACTCTTGGTCAACGGGGGTAAAGACTAGCCTAAACTACCCTCATCTCGTCATTACCTACCAAGACAACCTATTTCTAAGCCCATCTTAGAAGTCAAACTCAAACACCTTAACTATACCCCATTACCTACATTTACCCTACACAAGGTAAATACCAATACTTTGCACATACCAAGGTAAACCACTATAACCTTGGAATACTAACCTAGACAGTAACCTACCTAAATATTACCAACCATAAAATCCTAGTACCTAGCTCATCTAACCCATCTTATGACACATGTTGGTTATCCTCACATTATCTTATCCTTTAATATTTTAACATGCTAGCTAACCACTAACACACACCCACACAACTCAAAACAACATATGGGACTGATTTTGTTTGGGATGAAAGAATTTGATGAATGAGTGTATGTATGAATGAGAGGATATGAGTGAATATGTATAGGTGGAAGAATGGATGAATTTGGATAGGTGAATGGGTGAGTGAATGCATAAATGAATGGATGGAACAATGAATGAATGGATAAATGCGTGGATACATGAAAGGGTAAATGTATGGGTGAATGATGAAGTATGGATACATGGTTGGATGAACATATTAAATGAATAGAAGGGGGAAGATGAACTGATTTTTGAGTGAATGAATGGATGTAATGGGCTATTAAGTGGCTGCCCAATGGGGCTAATTTCCCCCCCTCTAAACACTGCTACGATGTAGCAGTGTATGTACTGCTACGATGTAGCAGTGTATGTACTGCTACTGCTGCCCTATAAACTCAGCAGCTAAGGGGGCTATCCCCCCTTTATTGCTGTAAAATGCAGCCATATAGCTGCTACTGCACTGCTGAAATTATTCCCCTTTGGGGACTGATACATGCACCTACTGCTGCTGTTTGCAGCAGTGCATTCCCCCCTATTTCAAGGCCTCATTCTCCCTCTACTCTCTCTCTCTCAATCCCATTCTCTATACTCCCTCCATCACCCTCTCAATCTCACTCTTAATTTCACTCTCACCATTCTCTAATCCCATCCTCTAACATTCCCTACTCCACCTATCTCTCAATCACATTCTCAAATTCCCCCTCTCTCACTCGAAATCTCTACACACACCAATAAACACATTAGTATATATATATATATATATATATATATATATATATATATATATATATATAAATATAAATATAAATATATATATATATATATATATATATATATATTAAAAATATATATATATATATATATATTAAAAATATATATATATATATATATGAAAATATATATATATATATATTTTAATATATATATATATATATATATTTATATATTAAAAATATATATATATATATTTTTAATATATATATATATATATATATATATATATATATATATATATATATATATATATATATATATATATATATATATATATATATATAAAATATATATATATATATATATATATATTTAATATATATATATATATATATATATATATATATATATATATATATATATATATATATATATATATATATATATATATATTTAATATATATATAAAAAAAATAATAAAAAATAAAATATATATATATATATATATATATATATATATATATATATATATATATATATATATATATATATATATTAAAAATATATATATATATATATATTAAAAATATATATATATATATTAAAAATATATATATATATATATAAAATATATATATATTTTTTTATATATATTTAATATATATATATATATATATAAAATACACATATATATATAAATAACAAATGAGATATATATACATATATATAGATATAGAATTGATACAATATGATACCATGAACACACCACGAAGAACAGATCCTAACAAATCTAAAATCTGAGATTAAATATAACTTAAATCATTCCTACAACATATCAAAATACAAGTGTCCAAAATAGGGGGGTTTCCCACTAGGACACAAACACAACACAAGGACACACCTTGAAGTCTCCAAATGGACACGAAACGGGCACAAATGGAGATACAACCATAGGGGTCATTCCTATGGGTTCAAAATAAACCTATATGCATGTTGGGATGAAATAGAGAAGAGATTATACCTCCCGGTTGATCGAATCTAGGAAAACTCCTCCCGATGGGACACCGACACGTGGAGATCTCCAAATGGACACGAACGAGTTCCGAAACCTCCCAAACTTGGCTAGCTCCTTCCCTTGCTTGAGTAGAGAAGAAATGAAGAAGATTGGGTAGAGAAATGGATTGATTTGATGGTAAAATCAAAGGAAATTCTTCTCAAAATTTGGAGAAGAACAAGAGAGAGAAAATAGAGTGGATAGTGACAAGAGGTTCATTCATATCCCCCCTTAGAGTGGCCGGCCACAATAGTGCATAGGTGTCCCCCTATTGAAAGTCCAAAAAACGCCCACTAATCGTATTAATTAATATTAGGAAAAGGGTTTAGGTTGACGCTATTTTAGTCATGTTTAAGTCTCTAATCGAACTAAACCTACCCACGAATAATTAGCCTAACCCACTAACTAAAAATAATGTCATGTGGGCCATGCCTAACTAATTTGTGGGTCCTACTAGAGTCAAAGCTACCCCGGGTCCCCGATACAAGTCGGATTGAGTTGAAATTCGAACCCGACTTAAATAACCCCAAAATATTATCATAAATAAATAAAATATTTCAAAATTATTCTAAAGTGAAAAATGACCAAAATACCCCTGTTCATGAAAATTGTGGGTGACAAATCTATCCACCTAAAAAAATTTGTCCTCAAAATTAAAACAAACATACACCAAAATCACATACAGAAACATAAAAATTTTACTCAGGGCTCGAAGAGATAAGGAAAACGCTCCCGCATGTCGTCCTCTCTCTCCCAGGTAGACTCACCTAGAGAGTGATGCCTCCATGCAACACGAACCAAGGGTTTAACCTGGTTCCGGAGCACCTTCTTCATATGATCCAGAATCTCTAATGGCTGCTCTGGATAGTGAAGAGTAGGCCCCACCTCGATCGGTGAATGGTCCAATACATGATTGGGGTCTACCATGTACCGCCTCAGCTGCGACACATGGAATACGTTGTGCACCCCCTCTAGCGTAGGTGGCAAGTCTAGTCGATAAGCCACTACACCGACCCTCTCAAGGATAGTGAAAGGCCCAATGCAGCGCGGACTAAGCTTTCCGCCTCCGCCAAAGTAAATCGTGCCCCATTTCGGAGAAATCTTCAAAAACACCAAAGCACCAGCCTGGACATAAAAAAACTCAGTACACAGGACAAACAAAAATCACAAGCATCACAAACAGGAACTGAAACTAACCTCGAACTCTAACGGTCTCCGGTGGCTATCGGCCCAATGCTGCTGCCTATCCTGAGCCACCCGAAGTCTGTCTCTAATCAACCTAACCTTCTCAGCTGCATCTACTACCATCTCCGGTCCAAGCACCACTCTCTCGCCGACATCGTCCCATGACAAGGGAGTACGACATCTCCATCCGTATAGAGCCTCGAATGGCGACATCTCTATACTGGCCTGATAGATGTTGTTGTAAGCAAACTCTACCAGGTGAAGATGGTCCTCCCAAGAATGCCCATGATCAAGCACACACGTGCGAAGCATATCCTCCAAAGTCTAGATAGTCCTCTCTGACTTTCCGTCTGTCTGGGGATGATAAGCGGTACTAAACTTGAGCGAGGTGCCCAAGCTAGTCTACAAACTCCTCCAGAAGTGGGAAGTGAAACGACTATCCCGGTCTGAAACTATCCTCATAAGAACCCCATGTAATCACACAATCTGACGAACGTACAGCTCTGCCAGCCTCTCCATAGACAACCCCACCTTGAAAGGTAAAAAGTGGGCCAATTTGGTCAATCTATCAACTATGACCCAAATCGCGTCTTTCCCTCTAGGAGATCGTGGAAGTCCGAACACAAAGTCCATGGTGATGTGCTCCCACTTCCACTCAGGAATGGGTAGTGGCTGTAGCAATCCACCAGGCCTCTGCCTCTCGGCCTTCACCTGCTGACATACTAAGCAGCGAGATATAAACTAAGCTACCTCGCACTTCATTCCGTACCACCAAACGTGCTCCCCCATATCTCTGTACATCTTGTTGGCCCCAGGATGCATAGAGTACTGAGAGCGATGTGCCTCCTGAAGAACCTCTTCCCGAAGCTCTCCACTCGAAACGCACAGTCTAATACTGTGCCGCAGCGACCCATCTTCGGCAATAGAGAAATCGTCGAACAACCCTGTCCACACCTGCTCCCTGATGCTCCTCAGGGCAACATCATCATACTGTGCTGATCTGACTCTGTCCTTCAACTCAGACTGAATCTGCAAGCCCGATATCTGTACCTCTATGCTAGAAATAATCACCTTGATTCCCAAACTGTCCAGGTCAGCCAAAAGATGACGATCTGCCGTCAGATATATAGCTACTGGATACCTGCTCAAGGCATCTGCAACTACGTTGGCCTTTCCTGGATGGTACTGCAAGGCGATATCAAAATCCTTCATCAGCTCGAGACAACGTCTCTGCCGCATGTTCAGCTCCTTCTGAGTGAACACGTACTTCAAGCTCTTGTGATCAGTAAAGATCTCAACCCGCTCTACATACAAGTAGTGTTTCCATAACTTCAAGGCAAATATAACAGATGCCAACTCCAGATTGTGAGTCCGGTAGTTCTTCTCATGAGGACGTAACTGCCTAGATGTATAGGCAATTACCTTCCCATGCTGCTGAAGAACACAACCTAAACCTCTGCCAGAAGCGTGGCTGTAGATCAAGAAATCACCGATCCCAGACGGTATTGTCAAAATCGGTGCTGATGTCAACCTCTTCTTCAGCTCATCGAAGGCGGCCTGACACTTCTCAGTCCAGACGAACTCTATGTCCTTCCTGGTGAGTCTAGTCATCGGCTCCATAATCTGTGAGAAGTCCAGAATGAACTTCCGATAGTAGCCAGCCAAACCCAGAAAGCTCCGAATCTCGGCAACTGAACTGGGTGTAGACCAAGACTCTACCGCTGCAATCTTCTTCTGGTCCACTGAGATCCCGTGCTCGGTTACAACATGACCCAAGAACTCGACCTGGTCCAGGAAGAACTCATAATTGGAAAGCTTCACGTACAACTGCTCCTTTCTCAGAGTCTCGAGAACAATCCTCAGATGCTCCTCCCGCTCCTCCGATGTCTTCGAGTAGACCAAGATGTCATCTATGAAGACCACCACGAACTTGTCAAGGTACTGATGGAATACATTCTTCATCAAGTTCGTGAACACTGCTGGGGCGTTGGTCAACCCAAATGGCATGATAGTGAACTCGTACTGGCCGTACCGAGTCCAAAAAGTCGTCTTCGGAACGTCTTCCCGCTTTACCTTCGGCTGATGATAACCGGACCTCAGGTTTATTTTTGAAAACACCTTCGCGCCACTTAACTGATCGAACAAGTCATCAATCCTCGGCAACGGGTACATATTCTTCATAGTGAGGTTGTTGAGCACCCTGTAATCGATACACATGCGTATCGTACCATCCTTCTTCGGTACATATAGAACTGGTGCTCTCCAAGGTGATGAACTGGATCTGATGAATTCTTTGTCCTGTAGCTCGTCGACTTGCTTCTTCAGCTCTGCCAACTCACTGTTGTTGACCCTATAGACGTGCTGTGAAATAGGTTCAGTGCCCGGCACTAAGTCTATAGAGAACTCAACATCTCTATCTAGCGGCATCCCAGGCAACTCCTCGGGAAAAACATCTATGAAATTAGCTATCAATGGATGCGGCAATGCCTGCCCCGCCAGCAAAGCTCTATAGAACCCCTCTCCCGGTTCAGCTGCTCCCCTGGCAAACACAATCTCTAGCTCTCCCGACGGCCTAAACAGAACCCTACCTCCTCTATAGTCTATACTAGCATGGTGCATGCTCAACCAATCCATTCTGAGTACCACATCGTACCTCGGAAAGGATATTACAAACAAGCACGCACTCAAATCCCGGCCTCCTAAAGTAACTCTTCACCCCTTGCATATATTATTAACCAGTATGATGCCTCCCCCGGTCAATATCTTGCAAGTCCTACCCATATATTATGTAATAATATTGTGTCTTAGAGCAAAAGAAACAGACACAAAACTATGAGTGGCATCGAAATCAAACATGGTAAAAGCAGGGAATGAATCAAGGAGAACGTGACTTGCCACAACATCACCCCTGGCTCTGCCTCCTTCTCTGCTTTCAAGGCGAACACTCTGTCCATAGGTGCTCTCCTCTGGTGCTGTACAAAGCGCTGCTGCTGGGTCTGAAGTAGAGGACCTCTCTGCTGAACTGCTGGTCCTCTAGCCTGCTGCACTCTGTCCTGGCCTCCTCAAACTCCACGAAGATGGCAATCCTTCAGCTGGTGGTCGGGCGCCCCACAGTATAGACATACGCCCAACCTCTTCCTACAGGCCTCTCGAGTGTGCCTTGGCTTCCCGCAGAAAGCACACGGAGTAGCATGCCTCTGGCCCCGTCCCTGGTACTATTGGACATGTGCTGGTGCCTGCTGAAACTGTAACTGAGGCTACTGCTGAAACTACTTCTGCTGGAAATGAGGGCGCTTCGCCGGCCCCGTACTAGAGCTCGCACCTAGAACATCGCTGCCCCTCTTCGGCTTGAGGCCGAAGTCCTCCTCTGCTATCTGCGTCTCCAACAGAATCTACTCGAAGGTCGCATCGCGTCAGCCGGAAGTACAAGTACACACCGCATGAATAAGACCCCTCCAGAATTTGCGGGCCTTATACCCCTAATTCTGTATCAGATCTGGTGCAAACCTACTCAGATGGAAGAACTCCACTGTATACTCGTCCACCGACGAGTTTCCCTGGACCAATCCGACGAACTGTCCCTCCAAAGCTGTCAAAGCCACATCGGGGTAGAACTTCTCCTTTAAGAGCCACCTGAAGTTCTTCCAAGTCAAACCCCTCACAGATGCACGAGGATCCGTGTGAAACCAAGTCAGGGCTATATCGAAAAACTGACTCACTGCAGACGTCACCCAAAGCCCTTTCGGTACCTCTGCTAACTCCAGGCTCCGTTGGACATCCTTCAACCAGTCATCCGCATACAGGATACCCTTGGTACCCTTGAACTCCCTCGGGCTCATCTTTCTAAAATTTAGTCATGTGTCAGGCCTCCCCTGACCCTGCTGCTGAACTGGGGCACCATGAATTGTACCCAAAATAACCCTCTCTACTGCTGCCATTGCCAGCTTGTAGGATTTCTCCATGCTCTGCCATAACACCTCTGTCTGGCGGTAGGATGCGTCAACCTGATGCTGCTGTGCCTCTGCCTGGGCCCTCTGGGTCTGCAACATCTGCTGTAGAAGGACCATCATCTGCTGTACATCAGTCGGTAGCGGAGGTGGCGGTGGAAGAGTCTCAGGAATTACTATAGACGGTTCCGCTGCTGGAGGTGGAAGACCTCCTGGAACCGTCGCTGCTACTCCCGCCTGAAGGACAGGAACTGAGGTAGCAACACCCTCAACTACAGCTCCCTAAACCGGAGGTGGAAGTCCTACCGGATCGGGCCTCACCAGAACAACACTAGATCCTGCTGCCTGTGAGCGAGTAATCGTCATCCTGAGGATAGATTGAAACATGGAATCAATATGGCACATGATAGGGAATATAAAAGAAGGACAATTAAATTCAATGCAAAAGAGTTTTCATGGTAATCAAAAGATCATAAATTTTCTAAAATATGATTGAGTAACTCCTATCATATCCTAGGTCCTACGTCCTAATTGCAGGCTCGTAATTAGTACTCTAAGTCGAGCACCATTACGAGATCGCACTAATTACGACACAGACCTTCATGGGCTACCACAAAAATGTACCACGACTCGCACCCTGATTAGGGGCACGAGCACGTGGTTACGTCCAGCCTACACCACAGAATCGACGGTAGAACGCTATAAATAAGGTCTATAAATACTACGACTAAACACTACAAAGGTACTTGTACAGTATATACACTCCGAATGGAGGTGACATACAATACAGTCTAATCACAAAATAAAACTTAGGTAGATAGCGTGGAAAGAAAATATGATAGATGAAAATAGAAAATAAGTTCAAGAACCAACACATGCCCAGAGATATACACAACATCACAGAGTCACAGAATATAATATAAAATACTACAGTCTGAAAGTACTAGCTGGATCGCAGTCCAGGCAAACCTAACTAAGCTACACTACTTTGGGTGTGCAAAGTCTAGTGGCTCTACTATCAAGCCACGGTCCTGGGCTACTCCATCTAACTCAAGCATGGAGAAGTGGTGGAACGTGCGAAACCACATATTGGATCACTCCAGTGCGACACGAAGTCGCTGACGCTGAGTAGGCTCCTATGCCGCTAGCTATGCTCTGCTCGGTCCCCCGGTACGGTGGGGGTTCCGTAGCGCGTCATGAGCACCGGGCAAAGAGGCGGTTGAGCAACTCAAGCGAACCGCCCTACCTTTGGATAGGGAAAGAAGGGAGAAGGTTGTGAAGGTGGCCTCGTTATCCATACATCCGGTCGGATGAATGGAGGCGCTAAGCCCATAATAGGTCGGGCAATCTGCCTCAGAATCATCTGTAATATATCAACGGTATCCTGTTAGGAAAATGAGCAAGTACAAACACTAACAGCAGTTCCATATGAATTGACAAATTCTATAAGAGATAGTATAATAAAATACAAGACAAAGATATAGGATGACTTGGGAACCATTTGGAAGCTGAGTTACAAACCTTAAACCGAACAAGGACCAGGGTTGTAACCCTTCTCCCGAACAGAACTTAGCCTCCAATAAAGGTATAGCATAAAGTCATGTAGAACATGTGAGTAAATGAATATCATAGCATGGTGAGAAAAGTATTTAAAGTAGAACTAAGCAGGATATAAGATAAGATAAATAAATATAAAATGTGCCTTGAATTATTAGAGCGATATGTGGTCGGCTTTTAGGTATGTTACAGGACAGGTTATCCACTTGGCCCGATAATTACAAGAAAATCTCTGGAAAGGGTCATGTCGGCCAGCCTAGATAACAAGCACACGGAGGAATCTGCTACACCCTATGTGAGGTGAGAGTGGCTCAAGCATAATAGTGACAGGAGGCATTGATCACATAACCCCTAATAATTCCTCCATCCCCGAACAGTATCACGGATCCGGACATGGTATGTCATGACACGGGATTCAAAAGCAGGGAGCCAGTCCACTCCCAAATCGATGTCTATATAAGTACAAGAAACACGAAATAATACGTACTAATATACCAAGAAAGTCTAGGAATAACATCTCATGACAGGATCCGACGTATACTAGTCCGTGAACCATCATGTCGGGAATCAAGTAAGATACTACAACTGAATCGAATATAGCAGATATCAAGACAATAAAAACTATCAGTAAATGTACCCGTATGTGGTCCTGAGCTGATACGGTGAACAGACGCTCAGAGTAATCACAGACCTAAAATGAGATACTATAAGTCAAACAGGGTTTTATAATGAAAGGAAAACTAATTTAAGTCATAATATACAAGTCTAAGTCAAACTAGGTCAAACTGGGTCAAACTGGGTCATACTAGATCATACTAGGTCACTGGGACTCAATCCAAGTCAAACTAGGTCAAACGGAGTCAAGGTTGACATACAGTTGACTTTTGGTCAACTAGTTAACCCTGGTCAACTCTGGTCAACTCTAGGTCAACCCTAGGTCAAACTAGTCTAATGTTGACCAACTGTTGACTTTCAGTCAACTGGTCAACTCTGGTTTGGTTTCGGTCAATTTTAGGTCAAGCGTTGACTTGAAGTTGACTTTCGGTCAAAGAGTCAACTCTTGGTCAACGGGGGTAAAGACTAGCCTAAACTACCCTCATCTAGTCATTACCTACCAAGACAACCTATTTCTAAGCCCATCTTAGAAGTCAAACTCAAATACCTTAACTATACCCCATTACCTACATTTACCCTTCACAAGGTAAATACCAATACCTTGCACATACCAAGGTAAACCACTCTACCCTTGGAATACTAACCTAGGCTTCCTAGGATAGCTAGACACTAACCTACCTAAATATTACCAAGCATAAAATCCTAGTACCTAGCTCATCTAACCCATCTTATGACACATGTTGGTTATCCTCACATTACCTTATCCTTTAATATTCTAACATGCTAGCTAACCACTCACAATCACACACAACTGAAAACAACATATAGGACTGATTTTGTTTGGGATGAAAGAATTTGATGAATGAGTGTATGTATGGATGAGAGGATATGAGTGAATGTGTATAGGAGGAAGAATGGATGGTCGAATTTGGATAGGTGAATGGGTGAGTGAATGCATAAATGAATGGATGGAACAATGAATGAATGGATGAATGAGTGGATGCATAAAAGCATAGAAGGGTGAATGTATGGGTGAATGATGAAGTATCGATAGATGGTTGGATGAATTTATTGAATGAATGGAAGGGGAAGATGAACTGATTTTTGAGTGAATGAATGGGTGTAATGGGCTGTTAAGTGGCTGCCCAATGGGGCTGATTTCCCCCTCTAAACACTGCTACAATGTAGCAGTGTATAATGCTACTGCTGTCCTACAGACTCAACAGCTAAGGGGGCTGACCCCCCTTTACTGCTGTAAAATGCAGCTATATAGCTGCTACTGCACTGCTAAAATCATTCCCCTGTGGGGACTAATACATGCACCTACTGCTGCTGTTTGCAGCAGTGCATTCCCCCCTCTTTCAAGGCCTCATTCTCCCTCTACTCTCTCTCAATCCTATTCTCTATACTCCCTCCACCACCCTCTCAATCTCACTCTCAATCTCACTCTCAATCTTACTCTCTCCATTCTCTAATCCCATACTCTAACATTCTCTACTCCACCTATCTCTCAATCACATTCTCAAATTCCCCCTCTCTCACTCGAAACCTCTACACACACCAATAAACACATTAGACACACAATATATATATATATATATATATATATATATATATATATATATATATATAGAGAGAGAGAGAGAGAGAGCGAGAGAGAGAGAGACATATATATAAAAAACAAATGAGATATATATACATATATATATATAGATATAGAATTGATACAATATGATACCATGAACACACCACGAAGAACACATCCTAATAATCTAAAAATCTGAGATTAAATATAACTTAAATCATTCCTATAACATACCAAAATACAAGTGTCCAAAATAGGGGAGTTTCCCACTAGGACACAATGACACACCTAGAAGTCTCCAAATGGACACGAAACGGACACAAATGGAGATACAACCAAGGGGTTCATTCATATGGGTTCAAAATAAACCTATATGCATGTAGGGATGAAATAGAGAAGAGAATATACCTCCCGGTTGACTGAATCTAGGAAAACTCCTTCCGATACGACACCGACACGTAGAGATCTCCAAATGGACACAAACGAGTTCCGAAACCTTCCAAACTTGGCTACCTCCTTCCCTTGCTTGAGTAGAGAAGAAATGAAGAAGATTGGGTGGAGAAATGGATTGATTTGATGGTGAAATCAAAAGAGACTTCTCAAAATTTGGAGAAGAACAAGAGAGAGAAAATGGAGTGGACAATGATAAGAGGTTCATTCCTATCCCCCCTTAGAGTGGCCGGCCACAATAGTGCATAGGTGTCCCCCTATTGAAAGTCCAAAAAGCCCCCACTAATCCTATCAATTAATATTAGGAAAAGGGTTTAGATTGAGGCTATTTTAGTCATGTTTAAGTCTCCAATCAAAGTAAACATACCCATGAATAATTAGTCTAACCCACTAACTAAAAATAATGCCTAACTAATGTGTGGGTCCCACTAGAGTTAATGCTACCCCGGGTCCCCGATACAAGTCGAATTTAGTTGAAATTCGAACCCGACTTAAATAACCCCAAAATATTATCATAAATAAATAAATTATTTCAAAATTATTCTAAAGTGGAAAATGACTAAAATACCACTGTTCATGAAAACTGGGGGTGACAGTGATGTACATCCCAAAAAAGGGAGATCAGTTGGAGGATTGTCGGATCTAGATCATGGTGAAGATGATGGTTTTGGCGAATGGGAAGGGCTATTTAGATACAAGGTCGTACGTGGCAATTAATTCTTTAATGGTCAGATTATCCATATTTCCATGTTTTGGGAGTGATGGTGTGACAGAGGATGCAATGGAGGTCATGAAAGAATGGTTTGAGGTCTTTATTATCATGCTTGAGGATAGCAGGTCGACCACAGATATTGAAGTAGAATTCTTTGTAGGATAGAGCACTAGAAATGTTCATATGCTCAAGCGTCGGTGGTAGGAAGAGGTAGAATGAGCATTAAGTAAGGCCATGAATACTGTAGAAGCATGGAATTTCACAACCAGAAAGACCATGCGCCAGACACTACATGCGCCAGGACTCGCACAGAACACTTCACAGCAAAGTCAATAAGTATAGACATTTGAAGAAGGACTTTTCATTTTATATAAGAAAGTCTATTACATGTCTAGAAAAGGTTGTACAAAGGAGAATTTCTACAAAGGAAAGATCCTAAGTCTACAGCCAGCGGCCACCATGCGCCTTCAGATAGGCGCGGCGGCCACCATGCGCCTTCAGATAGGCGCAGCGGCCACCATGCGTCTCCAGATAGGCACAGCAGTCACTATGCGCCCCCATCCAGGCGCATCCCGCCATCTCTTCAGCAGCTCAGTTATGTGCATCCAGCTCAGTTATGTGCATCCCTTCAGCAGCCCAGTTATGTGCCACTCTTCCAACCAGGCTCACCTGGCCGAGCAGGAGTGTGCCACTCTTCCAACCAGGCTCACCTGGCCGAGCAGGGGTGTGCCGCTCTTCCAACCAGGCTCACCTGGCCGAGCAGGGGTGTGCCGCTCTTCCAGCCAGGCTCACCTGATAAATGCTTCGATACACAAAGCATTTAACCCTCTGGCTGAACCAAGGAAGAGAAGAGCACCGCAAATCTGTGGCCAGGAGAGGCTTCGAAAGAGCCTCCAAAGGCCAAGGAAGACCGTGATCGAAATCACGGCGAAAGGCAGCTTTCAACACAATCAGAGTGGGCGACACCCACTTTGAAGGAAGAGAGAGCCTAGTACCGCCATTCCGATCTACGGCTCTTCCGGAGCAACGGAGACAAGGCCCGAGCATCCCCATCTTTGGATGCAACAGGCACCTTCCGTCTGCCTCAGAAGCCCTCGACTCCGTCTTTTGGATGTAACAGTCACCTTCAAGAGCATCAATGACAACATGGCGTCTCATCTTCACCCTCGGGAGCACTTCGTCAACAGAATACACCCGAGAACCTGAGTTCATATTAGAAAGATGTGAGGGAATGAGAGGCCAACCTTCTCTCCATGCCACTATTTATAGGCCGGGCAGATCAAACCCATACGCCAAGTGGATGGCTCTCCGGATTCCGTGCAATAAACTCACATTAAATGGATGAACCAGACGCCTCGACTTCAGCCAAGCGGCTATTAAAAGCACTCGAGAAGCGAAACAGCCGCATCATCAAAGACGTGTCGGATGCGCCGGCTGGTCATCGCATCACACCTCTCAAACAGATGTGCCCTGTACCGAGCGCATCAAAGGGGATACACCCCCATATGCCTAGTGGAACGTCAACCGACGCGCCCACTCAGCTGTCCATCGAATGTCACCAACATTAAATGCTGAACTGACAGAGTTGGCAACACGCCTTCCCAAGTCTGAACGGCTGACAGCTTTTGCAGAAAATAAAGTGTCCACAACGTCAGCATCACCATGACTCTATCCCGACGGCTACTGCCACGTGGCTACTCGACCACCCGCATGCGCCTCCGCGGCCATGCGCCCAAACCTGCATGCGCCTCGAAAGCCATGCGCCTCAGACCCTTCACTGATCCCTAAAGACAGAAGAAGAGTCTCCAGTTGAAGCATTGCATGCGCTTCAAAAGCCATGCGCCCCAGACTGATCTCTGATCCCGAAAGACAGAAGGAAAGTCGCTCGCATGCGCCTCAAAAGCCATGCGCCCAGAACGGCTCGTGACTCCTAAAGGTCACAAGCCAAAATCTCATCATGCGCCCAATCCAAGGCGCATCCCACCAAATCATCCCCCCACCAAATCAGAGATCTTCGAGCCATGGGTCGACGACACGTGTCCTTTGACTCAACTCATCCAAGATCTCAGCAACAGAAAGATCTTTTCCTCTGCTACGAGCCGGCTCACAACAGCAGTATGAAGAATTCAACCCCGCAAGTAGGGCGCATCATCCATACGCCTCCATCAGCAATCTCCACGTGACGTCCCCACGTACCGGCGCATCCTACATATGCGCGCATGAGCAGTCAACCTGCCCAGCTATAAATGGAGGAATCATCCCCTCCTTACACACACAGACAGAGAGACATACATACGAACAATCCAGACAGAGATCATCAGAGAGGCAGATACAGACACTCAACGTCTTCCTCCTCTCAGCCAGCTCCAGCACCCAGAGCAATCTATACCTTCAGAGAACCGATAACCGTCGTCAGCCCGTCAACGGAGTCAACGCATTACCACTCACTCCATTGGCACTTAGGACCCAGATTAAACAAAAGAGTACTCCTAGGACTACATCTAAGTCCTATATTGTAACACTGTTCTGTTTGTATTAAGATTTGCAATCAAACGATTTTAATGGCAAACAAGCTGGCGACTCTGCTGGGGACTTTTTTCTCCTCTTTCGAGAAAGTCGTGTCACAGGCCGACGACGTGAAGGTGGGCTCCTCCCACAAGACGCTGGTCGTGCGCCTCAATCAACAGGCGTACGAGGAGTTCATTTCTGAAGGAAGCGCGAGTCCTTCGAAGCGGCTGCCGAAGCCGAAGAAGACCCGCCGTGTCTGGGTGCGCAAGGTCGACGCCTCGGGCACCACCACTGAAGGGGATGTGCCAATCCAGCCCTCCCTTCCTGCTGACGTTCTCAGCAACCAAGGTGCGCCCGCTGATGCAGCGCATCTATCGGGGAAACGTGCGGCTGACCACATTCCCCAGCCATCTCCCTCTCAGGCGAGAAAGATGCGTCGACGGAGCAGGGGCACAGCCAAAGCCCCGTGCATCACCTCTGATGTGCTACAAAAAGTCTCTGTCTTTGACAAACTCACTCGCTATAATGGCGAGAAGAATTTGGATGCTGAGTACTATGCGCCCCAGCGGGCTAGTACAAAGAGATCCAAGGAGGCACGGGCCATGCGCCACAAGCGTGCTATGCCAGCAGCAGGCCAGAGGCACGTGCTCACAATCACGCGCGGTGCCGATGGCAAGCTGTACAAGGTCGACTCAGGTGCTTCGGCACCAAAGACGAGTCGATCTTCAAAGTCCTCATCTCACTTGGGCGCATCCACTGCGTGCATAACCAAGTCGAGTGCGGCAAATTCAGTGGTCTTGAACTCCCGTGCCTCCTCTGGTTGTGCGTTTGAGGTCCGTTCAAGTCACTTCAAATGTTGTTGTTCCCCCACTACTGATCTTGATGCCTGCTTGGTATTAGATCAGGGGGCGCAACACTCACATGTCCGCCCCGGCGTTTGGCCTTGCCATGCGCCTGAAGGGGGTGTGAGGGTAGCACTCTCCTCCAACGACCTGCATAATGTGATCACTCACAAGCGCCGGTCAGGAGAGTCGACCAACAAGTACGATGAGCCTCTCACGGGGCATACTTGTGCGGTGGTCACTATCAACTGCTGTGGCAAGACGGCAGTACCACTAAGGCAGTCAGTCTTCCAGCGACTGCAGTCATCGACACCCCTCCGACATCGCCTTGGGAAGAAGGTGTCAACAGAAGAGGAGCCAAGAGTTTCTTCATGCAATGTGGTCTCCAACTCCTCATCTCTCCGGAAGGCGACCGGCAATTCCTCGTCCAAAAGCCAATCAAGGAGAACCAAGGCAGCAGTCTCGACCACCGGGGTGTTCGAAGGCGCTCGGTCAAAGAAGAAGTTCTTGGAGGAAGCTGGGGGCAGTCAAACCCTTGTTGAGCTTCCTTCCGAAGACGAAGATGTCCAAAGCACAGCTGCGGTGGATCTTCATCCTCGAGGCAAAGTCAGCCTCCCAGAAGCCCCTCAAAATGAGGATGTCCTCCAGGACACAGCCGGGGGTAGTTCTGGAAACAAAGAGGCCCTTCAAGACGGAGCTGAGGGTAATCAGACCCTTGCAGATGCGCCTGTCGAAGATAACCTCCAGAATGTGGCTGGGGGTGGCCAAGATGAAACACCAGGAGAGGTGACTCCCCCACATGAAAGTGAGGTCGAGAGCGAAGCCTCAACCAATCCATCCACTCCTGGCCGTGTCAGGACAGTATACATGGCTGGAGATGATGCCGAGTCTGATGCACCACCGCAGGACATTGTTCAGCGCATAGACTCATTAGAGGGAGGACTCAAAACCCTCTCTGCCTCTATGCAAGCACTGACTCAAGCAGTGTTTGATATTCGGTCGGCCTTGACCAGAACACCTTCAACCGGTCCCGACCCAGGAGTTAATGGGGAGTCGAGTGTACCCCTTCAACGGGCACCCTCCGACACAGAAACACCTCGGACATCGGAACCCTCAAACGCTCCGCTTCAGATAGTGCCACCTTCTCCGACTCCTAGCTCCACGGAGGATGTGGTCGAAATGATCAAGGACCTGCGGGATCGCTTCGAGTCCAAAAATAGGCAAGAGGAGCGCCAAAAGATGGGCATTCCCCAGCCTTATCCCCTCGAGTGGAACAAGGTAGTTTATCCTCCAAAATATAAACCACAAACACTTACACCATACGATGGGAAGGACTCTCCGCGTCGATACCTGACATATTTCCAGTCACAAATGGGGCATCTTCCAAAGGAGGACGCGCTCCTCACCAGCATCTTTGTTGGGGCCCTAAAAGGGGTGGCGTATGACTGGTACTGCAGCCTCCCCGACAATTGTATATCGTCCTTCGACGACTTGATGCGCCTCTTCCTCGATCGCTTCTACGACGACGGAAAGGACATGACGATGGCATCTCTCATAGAGATTCGCCAGAAGGAGAAAGAAACGGTTCGGGTGTTCATCGAACGCTTACGACAAGCCTGCTTCAGGCTACCTCCAGGCATGCCAGAACATGCGCTCCTCTCCTCTTGCAGCATGAACATGGTGCCCACAGTGAAGCTCTGGCTCAACTCTACTCTCCCTCCCGACTGGAGCTCCCTGATCATCGAAGCTGAAGCCGCAGAAAAGAAGGCGGCCAATGCACGTCTTCTGGGTGTCAGCTTCCCCGCCTTTGATGATAAGGGGAAAAGGTCAGCAGCTAACAACTCCGGGCGAGAAGCAAAGGGGAAACAGGCATTGACTGTTAATGCCTCGAAGGGCGCATCTGCGCCTACTCAGAAGCCTCCACTGGCACCGAGACCTAAGGAGGTGTATTCATTCAATGACGAAGACACCCTGCAACTCTTCAAAATACTGAAGTAGGGTGACAAGATCAAGCTCCCGGACCCGAAGCGGCCCGATGAAGTTGGGAAAGTGGACAACCCGAGGTACTGTCACTACCATCGGTTTGTCGGACACCCGACCAAGGACTGCTACGTCCTTAAGAATTACATCCAACGCATGATCAATGGCGATGTAATCTCCGTCGACTATAAAGAGAAGATGGTATCAGCCAATGTGGTGTCACTTCAGTTCGGCACCTTGCCGCCGACCACCACACAAGATGGCGTCGTCCCCATCCCTAAGGCGACAATGGAGATGGTGAACTTGCCACCTACCCGCGATAATGTGAGTGGACTCATCCCACTCACCACATCTCGAGGAGAGGTCCTCTGGGTTCATCCTGACCTCGTCTCCGAGGTGACTCAACCGGAGGTACGCTCTACCTCCAAATCAAAAGGCAGGAAGATCAAGTCTTGCCGTACGGTCTCTTCTTCAATAGAAGAGGCACTTCCAGTGTAGACGTGTGCACAACAGAACGCTCAGCCCGGCGAAGCTGCCGCCGAGGTGGTGCCTCCTGGCACAATCCCTGAGGAGGGCCCGTCTAAACCCTTAGCAGCCAATAAGCAGAAGCAGGTGGAGGCTCGTTTCGACAGACCTCTACGGAAGGAGAATGCTTCGGGGCTAGCCAAGCCCCACAACTTTGACATACTGGCACAACTGGCCAGTATTCCTGTGCGCTTATCTTTGTTTGAGCTCCTGCGTCTTTCCAAAGACTCCCAAGAAGCTCTCTGCGAAGCTCTGAAGGACGCTGAATCCTTTCTCAGTCAGGTCAAGCAGCCTGAAGACCTCCCAACTACTTGTGTGCACTGTCATTGTGCGGAGGAAATTATCCCAAACATAACTTTCACCCAACAAGACATGCTGCTCAAACACCACCGACATAACCGACCACTGTATTACACGAGGTACATCGGTTCAGTCAAGGTGAGCCGGATTCAGATCGATCCGAGGTCTTCCCTCAGCATCATCCCGAAGGCGCTGATGTCAAAACTGAAGATCCCAATGTACCGGCTGGCGCCCTCCAACACAACCATCAGTGGCTTCAACGCTAGCAAAAGCGAGCCACTGGGCAAGATTCGACTGAAGTGCCACATAGGCAACCTCAAAACTGAGGTGACTTGTTATGTGGTGGATGCCGAGGTCAACTACAACATCCTGCTCGGCCGACCGTGGCTACATGAGTACATGGTGGTACCTTCCACGCTCCACCAATGCATGAAATATGTATCTACCAACGGCGTCATCCGGACGGAGTTCGCAGACATCGATCCTTTCAAAGGGATTGAGGCTTACTTCACCGATTCTGACTTGTACAAGCCACTTGACGAGGAGGAAGCCAACGATGCTGATGATGAGGCTGAGACGGCAACTGAGCCGGACACGGAGCCTAAGACGAATCCAGATGCCCCACTGAAGATCCGACTTAAGGGCAAACCACCCCAGAAGGCGCCTCCAATGAGCATCAAGCTATCCGGGAAAGCACCGACTCTTGAGGCTCCCCTGAAGATACGCCTCAAGGGAAAGCGGCCTCAAACATCGGCTTCCCTGGTGGCAAAATTACAGGGGAAGACACCACTCACAGGAGGCGCAGTTGAGGCACCTCTGAAGGTGCGTCTCAAGGGCAAGCCCCCGCAGTCATCCAAGATGCCAGAGAGGGCTCACATAACCCTCTCAGACCCCAAGATCAAAGCTGTGGTGGACTCTCCTGATCCAGCCCCAGTGCTTACAGACGAGGAGCTTGGCGAATATATCTCTGCTGATGTAGATGCACCCTCCTTAGACAATATAATCCCGCGAGATAAAATCTCGTACTTCATCAATAATAGAGTGTCTTTTAATTATTCTTGTCTTCCATATTGGAATGCCATATATACATTAGATCACGCTCTACGGTCGTTGCAAACACAAATAACGACCGTCCATAATGTAAATCGAGTAGTCCCGTCTCAAGGAGTCTGTTTCATAAACCCTCCACGAAGCCGAGACGAAAGATCCGCCATTTTTGGCAAAGTCGAGCGTCATCAAGACCTCCTGCCACTCGAGCCTGAACCTGATACCGGCAGAGTACAAGTTTATCGGTGTACGGATACAGCAAAGCACATCATCCAGAAGATGGGCTACGACCTGAAAAGCAACAAAGGCCTAAACTATGGCAAGGGTCGACCTCTCCCTCTCCAGTGTTCAACACCCAAAGGAAGGCCGCAAAACTACTACAACAAAACTCGACGGGGGATAGGCTATGTCACGCCACCATCAACCCCATAGAGCTCAGACGTAGAACATTCCCACTCGTCCGAAGCGTCGACTTGGGATTCTGATACCAGTATCGAATCAGTCTTCAGGAAAGTGCTGTCAGCTAACATGACGTCAGTACAACCTCAAAAAGGTGAAGGCGAAGACCAAACGCCGGAACCCTTCGAAGAAGAACCCTGGGCTCAACGCCTAGGAGAGCAATGGGAGTCTCATTTTGAGTTACGTGAACCTTCCACCGAAGACAAAGTCGAGCAGATCGACCTTCGGGACAGATCTTCTTCCAAATCCATCTTCGTCGGCAAAAGCCTAGAAGGAGAAGACCGAGAGGCTTTAATCCAGCTGGCTAAAGAGTATATCGACGTCTTTGCCTGGAGCTACGAAGACATGCCAGGACTCGATCCACAGATCGTAATGCATAGGTTGAACATCTTACCTGATGCCAAACCTATCAAACAACAACAACGACGTTTCCGTCCGGACATCATGAATGCCATCGATCAGGAGGTGGACAAACTCTTGACTAGGGGCTTCATCCGTGAGGAACAACACCCAGATTGGGTAGCCAACGTCGTACCTGTCACCAAGAAGAATGGGAAGATACGAGTCTGTATCGACTTCAGGGACCTCAATTCTGCTTGACCGAAGGACGAATTCTCGCTTCCGATCACCGACATGATGATCGACAACACATGTAGTTTTGAACGCATGTCCTTCATGGATGGGTATTCAGGCTATAATCAAATCAAGATGTTCCCCGATGACGCGAAACACACGTCATTCAGGACTCCAAAGGGTGTTTTCTGCTACACAGTAATGCCCTTCGGCTTGAAAAACGTCGGTGCAACATACCAACGAGCTATGAGCACCATCTTCCGTCAACATCTTCGTAAAACAGTCGAATGCTATGTTGACGATATCGCAGTCAAGAGCCGCCTCAAAGGAGATCACCTACAGGATTTGAAGACAGTCTTCGATCTCATGCGGGCACATCAACTCAAAATGAACCCCGCTAAATCCTTCCTGGGGGTTTCTAGCAGCAAATTCTTGGGCTTTGTCATCACGGCGAAAGGCATTCATGTTGATCCTGAGAAGACCAAAGCCATCCTCAACATGGACCCTCCGAAGAATCTTCGAGAACTTCGAGGCTTGCAGGGACGTCTGGCATACATCCGGAGGTTCATAGCAAACCTTTCCAGTAAATGTCAACCCTTCACTCAGCTCATGAAGAAGGGAGTCTCTTATGTCTGGACAGAGGAGTGCCAGAAGGCTTTCGACGACATCAAAGCCTACTTGACGAGCCCACCAGTCCTGGTGGCACCTGTCGCGGGCAAACCATTTCTTCTTTACGTCCGTGCCATGGATCATTCCCTTGGCGCTCTGCTGGCTCAAAACAGCGATACAGGCTATGAGCAAGCAATCTACTACCTCAGTCGAACGCTCATCGGGGCCGAACACCGGTACAACCCTGTTGAAAAGGAGTGCTTGGCTTTGGTGTTTGCCATCCAGAAGACCCGTCATTATGTCTCGGGCCAGACAATTCATGTCATTTTTCGAGTCAATCCACTCAGAGTCCTCATGACGAAGCCAGGATCATTAAACTCCCGGCTAGCCACATGGGCGATTTTGCTAACACCATATAATATGGTGTTTGTCCCATAAAAAGCTGTTAAAGGTCAAGCTCTGGCTGACTTTTTAGCTGCACACCCTATCCCAGAATCCTCAAAACTCTATGAAGACATCCCGGATGAGGTCCAAGAATCCAACGTCACCGAAGGAAGCTTCGTTTGGCGGATGTTTTTCGATGGCGCTTCGAGAACAGGCCCCAAAGGCCAAATCATCGCAGGAGTGGGGGTAGTCTTAGTCTCCCCCGATCAGCTGGTCATCCAGCGTGCTTACTCCCTTTCAAAGTCGTGCTCCAACAATGTTGTCGAGTACAACGCACTCGTCATGGGACTCCAACTCGCACAACAGCTGGGGGTGGACCATCTGGAAGCCTACGGTGACTCAAAACTTGTCGTGAACCATATTCGAGGGCAGTACGAGGTTCGCCATAAAGATCTGATCCCTTACCATGAAGTTGTATTGAACATCATTTCAACCTTTACCGGGTTCTTCATCGAACACGTGCCTCGTCTACAAAACTTGGAGGCTGACGCTCTGGCTGGCCTCGCGGCCTCATTGGCAGCGCCCTTTGGGACTCAACAATATATCACGGTAACAGGCCGAGACTTGATTTGTCCCAGAAACAACCTGTGCTTACAAGTGGCCCACGCCATGCCGACGAACACTGGTGTTAATGTCCGAGACTGGAGGTTCCCGTTCATCAACTTTGCTGTCTACGGAATTCTTCAGAGGACCCGAAGGAAGCCGTCTCAGTCAGGAGACGCTCTCTTCGATTCTACTACGACACAGCTACTAAAATGCTGTACCGACGTTCCTTCGATGGGCTCCTCCTTCGATGCATGTCCAACGAAGAAGCAGCCGAAGCCCTCCGAGAAGCTCATGACGGAACTTGCGGAGCTTATCAACCCGGTCCTAAGTTACATGATCAACTGCGATGTATGGGCTACTACTGGCCAACCATGGCCACCGACGCTGTTGAATATGCTAAGAAGTGTCACGCATGCCAACTCCATGCTGACTTCATACATACACCGTCTGAACCACTACATCCTACAGTCGCCTCCTGACCCTTCGAAGCCTGGGGCATGGATATTGTGGGACCTATTACCCCTCCTTCATCAAGAGGACACCGCTTCATCCTGGCCATCACCGATTACTTCTCCAAATGGGCAGAAGCAGTCCCACTGGTGGAAGTAAAGAGCTCCAGGGTGGTCAGCTTTATCAAACACCATGTCATTTATCGTTTTGGAGTACCCCGGCGGATCATTCATGACAACGGTCCTCAGTTTATCAGCCACATTTTTAGCAGGTTCTGTGACAAGAACCGCATTCAAAATGTGGCATCCACCGCCTATAATCCGGTAGCAAACGGGTTAGCAGAGGCGTTCAACAAAACCATCGTCAGGCTACTCAAAAAGGTCGCATCATCCAATAAATACGACTGGGATGAAAAGCTTGGCGAATGCCTTTGGGCCTACCGTACAACGGTACGGACCCCGACAGGCAACACACCATTCTCTCTGGTCTACGGGAGCGAAGCGGTACTGCCTCTCGAGATCCAGATACCCTCACTCTGCGTGGCAATAACAAACAAACTCACAGAAGAGGACAATCAACGTCGTCGTCTGTGGGAACTGGAGGCACTCGATGAGAAGCGTCTCCTAGCTCAACAACGCATCGAACTCTACCAAGCCCGTATATTACAGGCTTTCAACAAGAAGGTCAAACAGAGGACTTTCCAAGTTGGTGACCTGGTTCTGGCAGTCAGGAGGCCGATGGTGTTAACTCACAAGACACCAGGAAAGTTCGAGCCCAAGTGGGAAGGACCTTTCATCATAGAGACGGTATACTCAAACGGTGCTTACCGCCTCGCCAAACCCAATGAAGACTTGTTTATGATGCCCATCAACGGCAAGTTCCTAAAGAAGTACTATTCTTGACATCCTTCAGACATGTACTTCCCCAAGGGGATCTGTGGGCCCAGTCATCGGGATTCACAAACAATCTCCTTCCACAAACTCATCCGCTTCGGGAACCCAGCTGTTCCGTGGCTTCCTTCAGTAGAAAGACAACCACGTCCACATTACCTCTGAGTTGTTCTTCTACACCCTACAAAGCGGACTCTTACGTTATGTAAGCCGACGCTACCCTTCATGTTTACCACGTCCACATTTCCTCTGAGTAAATATCTTGTACAAACAACCCCTGCGTTGTCGTACATCAATCGCCGAACTTCCACGTCCACATCACCTCTGAGTTGTTCAGCGTATCCTCCAGGATCATTCCTACCACGTCCATCACACCTCTGAGTAGGATGATTCTATCATTTGGACCCAATGATTGCCATGTCCACATCACCTCTGAGCAAACATGTTGGTTCCTTCAAACTTATTATCTGTGCCTAAAACCAAGGTGCGCAAAAGATAATAGGTCCACACAAATCATCAAGTTCATAATAACAAAAATGAACACATCACAAAAAGTTGCGTACTTCTTTATTTTTTGAAATAGAGAGTACAAAAGGCTACATTATCCCTCAGCAAAGGGTTGCAAAAGAGCATAAAAAAGGAGAAAAACTACAGTCCCTGAACCTCCCCAGGGTGGGCTGAGAGCTCCCTGACTCGAAGCCTTAGGTCGACTGTACGGGCCTCCACAGTTGCCAGGACTCGTCGCTCAGCTTTTTGACGCATCAATTCAACAGCCCCAGCGGAAGTATCGCTTTCATGCTTCGCATCAAGCTGTTATCGCTGCTGCGCCAAGGCAAGAGTCCGCTGTGTAAAGGTCGCTTCTTCCTTTTAGAATGCTGCGTGTTCAGCCCGGACACGCTCGACGTCTAACTGGAGTCGGGCCCGTTGATCTTCAAGGCGGCGCATCTGGGTGTCGATCTCTGCGATATTAGCATCCAATGCAGCTCGAGTTTCCACCGTCGTCTTCATGGACTGAGACAACTGCTCTACCGCAGCCTCAGTCTCAGCCACCTCGTGCTCCCAAAGGCCCACAGTGGCCTGGTATGAAGACTCGATCTCGGCAATCAGCTTCCCCTTCTCCGTATCTATCAGGACGGAGAGGTCGTTTCGCTGGATGCGCTGAAGTTCCGCAAGCCGCTCGTCCAGCTCGATCACCGAAGCCTCCAGAATTTTGGCCATATGGTCGTGGCCTTGGTGAATGCAGATCAGCTCGATACAGGGCATTGCCAAAGTTCTTGCCGTTGCAAAGCTCCCATTGGCATCCATCACAGCAGATACACCCTTCTGCAGCATTTTGTATACCCCCTCGACGAGGAATTTTACATACTCGTCTGCATCCACCAGGACCTGCGGCATCATAGCAGGAGTTGGAGGAGCTACAGCAGTTTGCGGATCGGAAGAAGATCCGCCAACCTCAACCTGCGAGGCTTGAACCTCAGTATCAATAAGCTCTTCATCAACGGGGGCTGGACTGCTAGCCCGAGGAGTCGAAGGAACAGAGGAAGCCCGCGCAGGCGTCGAAATAGTACCCCAAGTAGGAGGGGCAACAGAGGGTTCCACACCCTCGCCCTTCTCAAACCCGGAGGAACCACCGATGTCAACGGCCACCTCTTCTACCCCCAACGTCCTATCGACAACTGGTACTTCCCTTGGCAGAATGGGGAAATTATCACTCATCTCTTGACCCGCCTCAGCGGTTGTGACCGGCAGACGGGTCTCGTCATCAAGTCCCTCCACTGGGACAGAATCTGTCGCTACCTCCTGATCGGTAGCCGCCTCAACTACCACGGTTGAAGCCGGGGTAGGACTCGGCAATGATCCAGCCGACCTTCCCTCATCATGATAAGGAGGGGAATCAACCCTCTCCTCTGCCTCAACCATATCTGTTGCCCCCGAAGTAGACTCTTGCGGATCCGCGGCAACGTCATCCAAGGCCGACGCTGTGGCCTTCATCTTCTCGGAAGCTGCTGCATCCTCAGCTTCCCGTCTGACATAATCTGAAGAGGCTGGAATCTCTACAGCAACACCCTCGGTATTCTCCTCCATGGGAGATATCATAGTAGGTGGAATACGCATGTCAGACGAGCCCACCATCTCTTTTGGCCTGCTTCCACTAAATTTTGGAGTGCGAGGCTTTCTTATCAGCGGCTCCTATCATAATCTACTCCCATCTGACAGAATGCAGCATCCAGGAGCAGTTCGTTCAAGAGTGGGATAGTCATCGACACTGACACAAAAATGTAAAGATATTAGAGACAACACAAAGATCAGAGCTTCATGCTCGTCAGATGGCGTATTAAGCGCATCTGAAAAAGGAGCCTCAGCGCATCATCAGGGTATAAACCCATGCGCGTTAGCGGTAGTGCCTCGGCGCATCGTCAAGGCGTGAGCCCATGCGCGTCAGCGATGGCTTCGGCGCATCATCAGGGTGTAAAACCCATGCGCGTCAGCAATTAAAGCCACAGTGCATGATAAAGGCCTGAGCCTATGCACGTCGGCGGGAAAGTTTTCCACATCGATAGGAGACAATAAAGCTCACCGACTACCGTCGGCCCTACTTCGACAGGCGGGCGAGGAATGTCACTCACGACAGCCTCTACCGGCTCCTTCTCCTTCCCCTTTCCTTTGCCGGCACCGCCGCGAGGAGTCTTGGGAGCTATTCTAACAGAGAGGAAGAAGTTAGGATTTTGAAGAAAGAACTCTAAAGGAGGCAAAGGCACAGAGTAGAAGAACTCTCTCTCTCTCCACCTCTCACCTATTTATAGGCCGTGGTCGCACGCGTGAACCGATGACGAGTGATCTCAGCCGTCGCCTCGGGTCTTATGAAGATAGCAGCAGATAAAACCAAAAGATCATCATTAATCTTTTCGGTTACCGAGGCATTAACAAATTCATTAAATGAGAAGAGCATGCGGCTGAACAGGCATGCGCCCCAACAGTCATGCGCCCTGATCGCCATGCTTCTTATTCAAAGTATTCCAAAACTTATTCAAAAGTTTTGAAAACTTTGAAGGGGGTCTTGTAGAAGCATGGAATTTCACAACCAGAAAGACCATGCGCCAGACACTACATGCGCCAGGACTCGCACAGAACACTTCACAGCAACGTCAATAAGTATAGACATTTGAAGAAGGACTTTTCATTTTATATAAGAAAGTCTATTACATGTCTAGAAAAGGTTGTACAAAGGAGAATTTCTATAAAGGAAAGATCCTAAGTCTACAGCCAGCGGCCACCATGCGCCTTCAGATAGGCGCAGCGGCCACCATGCGCCTTCAGATAGGCGCAGCGGCCACCATGCATCTCCAGATAGGCGTAGCAGTCACTATGCGCCTCCATCTAGGCGCATTCCGCCATCTCTTCAGCAGCTCAGTTATGTGCATCCAGCTCAGTTATGTGCATCCCTTCAGCAGCCCAGTTATGTGCCACTCTTCCAACCAGGCTCACCTGGCCGAGCAGGAGTGTGCCACTCTTCCAACCAGGCTCACCTGGCCAAGCAGGGGTGTGCCGCTCTTCCAACCAGGCTCACCTGGCCGAGCAGGGGTGTGCCGCTCTTCCAGCCAGGCTCACCTGATAAATGCTTCGATACATAAAGCATTTAACCCTCTGGCTGGAACCAAAGAAGAGAAGAGCACCGCAAATCTGTGGCCAGGAGAGGCTTCGAAAGAGCCTCCAAAGGCCAAGGAAGACCGTGATCGAAATCACGGTGAAAGGCAGCTTTCAACACAATCAGAGTGGGCGACACCCACTTTGAAGGAAGAGAGAGCCTAGCACCGCCATTCCGATCTACGGCTCTTCCGGAGCAACGGAGACAAGGCCCGAGCATCCCCATCTTTGGATGCAACAGGCACCTTCTGCCTGCCTCAGAAGCCCTCGACTCCGTCTTTTGGATGTAACAGTCACCTTCAAGAGCATCAATGACAACATGGCGTCTCATCTTCACCCTCGGGAGCTCTTCATCAACAGAATGCACCCGAGAACCTGAGTTCATATTGGAAAGACGTGAGTGAATGAGAGGCCAACCTTCTCTCCATGCCACTATTTATAGGCCGGGCAGATCAAACCCATGCGCCAAGTGGATGGCTCTCCGAATTCCGTACAATGAACTCACATTAAATGGATGAACCAGACGCCTCGACTTCAGCTAAGTGGCTATTAAAAGCACTCGAGAAGCGAAACAGCCGCATCATCAAAGACGTATCGGATGCGCCGGCTGGTCAGTGCATCATACCTCTCAAACAGATGTGCCCTGTACCGAGCACATCAAAGGGGATGCGCCCCCATACGCCTAGTGGAACGTCAACCGACGTGCCCACTCAGCTGTCCATCGAATGTCACCAATATTAAATGCTGAACTGACAGAGTTAGCAGCACGCCTTCCCAAGTTTGAACGGCTGACAGCTTTTACAGAAAATGAAGTGTCCATAACGTCAGCATCACCATGACTCTATCCCGACGGTTACTGCCACGTGGCCACTCGACCACCCGCATGCGCCTCCGCGGCCATGCGTCCAAACCTGCATGCGCCTCGAAAGCCATGCGCCTCAGACCCTTCACTGATCCCTAAAGACAGAAGAAGAGTCTCCAGTTGAAGCATTGCATGCGCTTCAAAAGCCATGCGCCCCAGACTGATCTCTGATCCAGAAAGACAGAAGAAAAGTCGTTCGCATGCGCCTCAAAAGCTATGCGCCCAGAACGGCTCGTGACTCCTAAAGGTCACGAGCCAAAATCTTATCATGCGCCCAATCCAAGGCTCATCCCACCAAATCATCCCCCCACCAAATCAGAGATCTCCGAGCCATGGGTCGACGATACGTGTCCTTTGACTCAACTCATCCAAGATCTCAGCAACAGAAAGATCTTCTCCTCTGCTACGTGCCGGCTCACAACAGCAGTATGAAGAATGCAACCCCGTGAGTAGGGCGCATCATCCATGCGCCTCCATCAGCAATCTTCACGTGGCATCCCCACGTACCGGCGCATCCTACATATGGGCGCATGAGCAGTCAACCTGCCCAGCTATAAATGGAGGAATCATCCCCTCCTTACACACACAGACAGAGAGACATACATACGAACAATCCAGACAGAGATCATCAGAGAGGCAGATACAGACACTCAACGTCTTCCTCCTCTCAGCCAGCTCCAGCACCCAGAGCAATCTAAACCTTCAGAGAACCGATAACCGTCGTCAGCCCGTCAACGGAGTCAACGCATTACCACTCACTCTATTGGCACTTAGGACCCAGATTAAACAAAAGTGTACTCCTAGGACTATATCTACGTCCTATATTGTAACACTATTCTGTTTGTATTAAGATTTGCAATCAAACAATTTTAATGGCAAACAAATACTGGCCAGAGAGGCTGCAGTAACGATGATTTTGACCCCACCTACCTTGGTTTCAAACTCTGGTCCATCCTCAGCAGGGACTATGTTGCAGTAAAATATCTGGATGGTCGATGGGTAGATATCTACCTGCCGTTGTCACTACCACATTTCTAGCTTGAGAGTATTTTGGTCATTTTTAAAATTTTGGAATTATTTGGAATTATTTAGTGTTAATTATAATAATTAGAATTTTAAGTGATTTTTAGTATAATTGATTTGGTGCTATTATTGACTTTGACTCAGGGTGACTTAGGAGACTGTCCTAGAAGCTAACCTAGGTCATGACTACTTGGTTAGAGTTTGTAACCCTAGCTTGACCTAAGTTAGAGATATCCTAGTCATTAGATTTTATTTGGGGAAAATAGGAATTAATTTGAATAGAGAATGGCTTGTGGTTTCACAAGTCATGATTTATGACTTAAGCCCATAGAGGCCCAACCCAACACCATGCAACCCTAAACCTAGCCCAACACCCCATGGTCGGCCACCCTAATCCCCCATCTATTTAATGCCTCCTCAAAGTTAGGGCTAGCCTCCTTTAGAAAGTTCTCAAGTTTAAGGAAGAGGTATGCTCCAACTTCAATAATTCCTAAAAAATCTTGTTTAATTCCTTTTTCCCTCAAATCAATGGCAATAGCTTCTAAATTTCTTCTACTTGCTGTTTGTGGTGAGAAATTTCAGAATGTGGACAATTTGAAAGAGTTTTGGTGGCTTGAGGACCCATTCTCATTTGAGGCTTTTTGATACTTTGCAAACCTATAGGTAATTTCTAATCCACACAATAAAATAGGGTTTTGATTGCATATTTAGGAAGACCTAGGCCTACCCTAACTGTAAGTATAGCTAACCCTAGGATTCGTATCAAATACGTATCCGTATCGGACACGTATCAGTGGATGTATGAATGTGTTTGATAAAATGCCCCAAAGGGCATTTTGATTGAATTTCTAGAATGTTTTTGAATAGGATTCTAGGGTTCAGTATTGCTTATGGGTTTCTGGTGTTCTGAGTTGGTTTTGGCGTCGTGTCGGGTCATGCAGGACACGGGAACACGCGGGTACACCACGCGCGTGCGAGCTGTGTGCTTTCCCTGCTGTTCGGGGCCTCCTGTGCACAGCACACACCACTTGGGTATGTAATATTTGACACACGTATTGGGGCAACCACTGACATGGGGTTCCCCAAGTGACACGACCTCTCGTGTCGTGTCGGACACGATATCATGCGCATACGGGGAATGCATTGTGCGTGTGCAGTGTACTATTTTGATTCACTATTTTATTTCCAGTTTTAATGCTTTAATTCATGTTTTAACTGCTAAATTAGATACTGTCATGATTAGTGATCTATGATTAATTAAGTTTATATGATAGTTTAAGGGTTGAATGGAATGATTGAATTCAAATTGGGTTAATGGCAATACACTGATACTTATTACTGATACCATTGTTCAGTTATCTTGGGTTTTCAGTATTTTCTGAACATTTAATCCCAGTTTTATTGATGTGTTTCATTGTTAATTACTCCTACATAGTTGCTAGTTCATGTTTAGCTTAACTTTACAATTCGAATTAGACTTTGATTTAGAATGGGATTTTTGACATTGGTTTGAGCTTACAACTTGTATTCACTGATTTGTTCCCTGTGAACTGTTAAACTGAGAATGGTTTCTTCTCAATACTTCACTGATTTGCTATAACCTGGGATTAGTTTCCTTTCTTTTTGTATTACACTGTAATTGAAATGAATTTCTAATACCTGAGATTCTTCATTCCCTTCTTAACTGAAATTGAGTTATAGATTAATGTAACTGTCATTCCTTGTTTTCATTGCCCACACACATGTATTTCCCTGACTTTATTTGACACTGCACATAGGTTATTGCCTGTCCACCCTTGTCTCTCACTCACACATTTGAGCACAGAACCCTCATATCTCACACACACACACACACATTTGAATACATGTAGAATGCATTGCCTTCTATCCCTATACATATGTTATGTACTATATTATATTAGATATATTATTAGGATGTGTGTTCTATATTAGATTATAAATATATCAATGAGTGTATTATATTTTAGATATACATATTATTGTGTATATGTGATATGGTTTGGTTTTAGGCATGGTATTGCCTAATGGCCTAGACTGGGGCTCTTAGCCTATGGGTGGCTTGAATGCCACTATAGAGTCTAGATTGGACTTGTATAGCCTTGTTAGACCTAGAATGGACTAGTTAGACTAGTATCGACTTGTTGACTTAGGTTTGACCTAGTTGACCTAGTTTGACTTCTAGGGTTGACCAGAGTTGACCAAGAGTTGACTTTGGCCTAGATTGACCTAGATTCATGTAGAATGCATTGACTTGTATCTTATTATCATTTTAGACTCATAGTGACTTGTACTGTTCTATAGAAGACAGACACCACTCCTCGGACAGTACTTTCATCTTGGACATTCAGATAGCAGGCGAGTACATTCTCTGATCTTTTCATACCTGTCTGGACTATATTCTTGCTCTAGATTACTTTACTTGATGCTGACACATATCTTCACGGATTAGTACTATATGGATCCTTTCCTGAGATGTTATCCCTCTACGGGTGCATCGGGTATTTCATGTTCATGTACTTTATCATGTGCATCAGGCACTCCTTGTACTCGTACTAGTTCATGTATTTACATATTCTCATGTACCTTCATGTACTATCATGTGTCTCATGTACTACTCATTACATGAGTTCACGTATCTTTAGCTGTATTCATGTGCCAATAACGTAACTTGAATGAATCCTTGTGTATTGATTAGGGCGGGGTGAGTAGAATTGGTTATGTGATCATTATCCCCAATAGGTATTCATGTGCCTCTTAGTTGTATTCATGTGCCCCTAAGCCGTTTATATAACCATATTTTACTCTAAATTACTTAGCCACTTACAGTCTTTACTTATCATGTATTTACTTTCAGTTACAAAATATCTCATGTTTTCCCGTACTTCCTTTCCAGCATTTCCTGTAGTTTACTCTATTGCATGCTTTATACTCCTAACCTGTTATGAACTGTTTTGAGAGATATGTGCTCGTTCCCGTCCTAATTGGACCTGTTGAAAATTTTACAGAGGACGAGGAGAAGGCCTGCTTAGATACTTTCTATAGGACAACCTTAGAGGACACTTGCGATCCGGACTTCCAGTCGGATCCCTTAGCTGTAGAGGCTGTTGCTCCATAGATATCTTTATCTTATTTTATTGTATTGGAGATTTGAGTTATTAATTTGGATCTGTATTATTCTGGTTGTCAGTGGAGTTTATCATAGACACTTAGCTTTCTCTCTATTTGTATTTTCTGTGGATTTGGGTCTCGAATCTTTTATATCATTTTATCTTATCATATTTTACCTTAGATGTGATTGAGATATATTCTGTTATGTCACCCCCATTCGGGGAATATAACTGTTATTACCTTAAACTGTTAGATGTTGTGACCTAGGACAACGTTCTATCGCCGACACTGCGACGCAGGCTGGACGTACCCACGTCTCGTGCCCTTACTCTAGGGTGCGGATCGTGACAGCCGTGTTGTCCCATATAGTCATGATCAACCTGATTTCGATAATTTACTTAAAATTTTGAATCTGATACATAATGAAGAAAGACTACAAAAGATCGCAATATTCTTGTCAAGCAAGATTTTGTCAATTTATTCTGTATTTTCTCTTTTCTTGAGTCTAGGTTATTTTGTGAGTCGGATATCACTGGCATTTAGATGAACTTCCTCACACAAACAAAACCCACTCATACCTAACCAAATTCATACCTAAAATTCATTTTGAAAACCAAAGGACTTTCTAAAATCCTAGCAACCGAACTCGGTGCGAGTTCTCCCTGAAATCAGACCGAACTCGGTCTCCTTGAATTACTCCTGGTCAGAATAAATACCTATTCTTTTGGATCCGAAACGTTCAAAAATTTGAATGTTGCCCTAACTGAGTTTTTCATTTTACTCAATCATCTCATTCTTCATCTTCTCTATTAATTGTAAACCTTCATATTTCAAAGAGCTTTTCAATCTTCACATTTCCAAGACAACTCCCATTCTTCTAAGTACTAGTGTGTTCCGATTAGAAGTATTCGAGTTGTACAAGCTTGGCGTATAAAAGCTATTCAGATAGTATTGAAGTTTCTTCGTGGGCTTCAGATAAAAATACAACATTGTAAGAAGTCGGCGTGTCCTTCAGAGTAAATCACGCGGTGTAACCTCTATTTCAAATAGTGGATTTAACATTGAGCAAGAGTACTCAAGCATGGACTAGTCCTCTCAGAGGAAAACTAAGATAAAATCTCGGTGTCTGCGTATTACTTCTATCTCACTATTTAATTATTGCTTTATATTATTGCATTGATTATCTGTCTTTTTTTGCCTTTACCTGCATTAATTTTTATCGAAAAAATTACTTCCGCTACACTCTATTTACCCCTCCCCCCTCTAGAGGTGCCATTGATCCCACAATTGGTATCAAAGCATGGTTTCTCTAAGTTAGATTAAAACTCCTTGAAAAGTGGCATCATTATACACTAGTAATGGTGAAGGTCAGTCTACGAATAGGCCTCCCCTGTTTGATTGTATAAATTACATGTATTGGAAGACACGCATGAGCTTTTATCTCAAGTCACTTGATTTCGATTTATGGTCAATTGTCATTGATGGTTATAAGAAACCACTTTCTATTATCTAAAATAGGATCCTAGTTAAGAAACCACATGACAAGTAAACCGATCATGAAAAGAAACAAACAAGTCTTAATGCAAAAGCTATTACTGCTTTATTTTGTGCAGTAGATAGAAATGAATTCAATAGAGTATCAATATGTGCCACGTCTCACAAGGTTTGGAAACTTCTTGAGGTAACTCATGAAAGAACTTCATAGGTGAAGGAATCCAAAATTTCAAGACTCACACAAGAAAATGAGGCCTTCAAAATAAAGCCTAATAAGACTGTTAATAACATGTTAACTCGATTCTTAGACATTGTTAATCTCCTAACTTCTCTTAGTAAAGAATACACAAATTATGAAAAGATACGAAAGGTACCTCGGGGGTTGACCAAGAACTGGAATCCTAAAGCAACGACCATAATTGAAGGGAACGATCCCACAATAATGACTCTCGAGACACTTATGAGAAAGCATATGACACATGAGCTGGACCTTAAGGAATTTGAAGAGCCGGCACCAAAGGAGAAGACCATCGCATTCAAAGCACATCGTAAGATGGCTTCCGATGACGAAAGTAAGAATAACAGTTCAGACAATGATCAAATGGCCATTTTGACGAGGAACTTCAGAAGTTTTCTAAAGTATAAGAAATATAATTAAAAGAAGAAAGATTTCAGAGATGGCGAAGAACCAATATGCTATATCTATAAGAAGATATGTCATATCAAGAAAGACTGTCCTATTGTAAAGAAGGGATTCAGATGCGATCAATCAAGTAAGAGAAGGACTTCAACCATAAATTATGCCAATACCAGCATCTGGTGTGAAAGTGAGGCAAGTGATTCTGAAGAAGAAGAAATTATGCCAATACCTGATTATGGGCTATAGTTACCGGTTATGGGCTATGGTTACCCGCTTATGGGCTATGGTTGCTGGTTATGGGCTATGGTTACCCGATTATGGTCACGTATGTATACTAAAGGATATATCCGGCAGCGGCCACCAGTTGCGCGCTAGGTACGGTCGGCAGGTATACTAGTATACATTCGAATTAATCAACTCGTAATCCGACATCGGCCCGTCATTCGATGCCACTTCCTTATCTACCTACACATATGCTCCAAAGTTATCTTCAACATGCATTCATATAGAATGGTTAGTTCGTGTACCCACATCGGACCGTATCATAGGACAATGACTTATCATGGGCTTGTATGCCATCCATTGTTCATGATTGGTTATAGACATGGTTTACTGATTGATTACTAGAAATGGGACCATGTTGTGATTCAAGTTGTTCATTTTATTCAGTTCATATTATGGAATATATCTTTGTATCTTGCTACGTCCCGCTGAGGACCTGGTGATCTATCTAGTTATTTGTTGAGCAGTTAGTGCAGAGTAGTTGAGCAGGTGCTGTGTGATGCACGAGGGTTCAGGTATATGTGTGTGTGTGTGTATTCTTTGGTATTTTATTTACTCTTTCCTGTATACATTTCACTTTTATTTGTTTCATGCTGCTATGTAGCCTATTATTTGCAAGCTTATTTCTTTCTCGAGTTTGCTCGAACATGTATATTACTGGGTGGCCAACTTTAATATATTATGTTCATTCTTGATATTCACTTCATTGTTGTGGATTGAGATATAGATGATCAGTTACTTTTAGTACCCTTGGTCGCATAGTACGTCAAAGGATAAGTCTATTAAATTGGAAACTTATCCTAGTTCGTATTAGCTGGCATGCTCGTATCTCAAGTTCGAGCATATTTTGGAACTGGGCGTGAGATATATTTTGTGGCGGCCCATGCAGGCTAAGATAAATTGTTTCAGTTACGTTATTGTATCGAACGAGCCTGCGTTTGGATAATATATTAGAATCTCAATCCACTGCTGCTATTGGAAATCCTCTTGACTTCTACTATCGCCTTTTTTATTTCGAATTTGTGCTCAAACCATACCTTTCTTGAATCTCTATTTCTGAATTCTCATCTTTCCTCCCTCGGAAGGACGAACACTTGTGTTGATGATCAATTCGTCATTGCCATATTATTGATTGTGACTAAGGTAGAAATAATAACTTGTAGATAATTATTTAGGTCATATAGGTTTTGGATAGACGTCTCTACTAGATAGACAAATATAATATGAATGGTAATTATATCTATATTTAGTTCCTGTAGGAAAATCCATCTTATAGAATGATTCATTGAATCGTAAATTGGTGATTCGACGACAACATGTAAATTATCACATTGAGTTAGAAAGCTTTACCTGAAGGATATAGTAACCCATGCTTGATAGGACTGGGTGATTAGCTAAGGTGGGTAGGCATGTATAAATACTCCACCAAGGTAGGATACAGAATAGAGTATGGTACCATCTTAACCCTAACATAAAATACGAGGATCATTAGGCTAAACCATGTCGCCCTTGTCTAGGCTAGCCTAAGTTGGAATAAAAGTTAACATGATCCTCCAGGGATGATTAAAAGAATATGAAAATTTCTTGATCAAAATGGATGAGATTAGTAGGGATACGACTTGAAGGAAGACACAATTGGATTATAGATTGAAGAGCGCAAACCTAAAGGACGGTAGAAAACAGAGTCCGAGGATTTTGATGGGATAAAACAAATTGATGAAGTATAATGACCATAACTAGATATAAACCCTTGGAGTTATATTGCACTAAATTTTGAGAAATTTTCACATAGAGGATATAGAAAATCAAGAATATGATATAATAAAAAAAAATTCTTGGATAATGAGGAACTGTCCTAAGAAGATCAGGTAGCAAAGAGAAATATGATCTAGGAATAGGTAAGACTAAGTTAGACTAGTCAACTAACTCTATGTTGGATGAGTCAACCTTAAATTAACTATTAGAGATAAGGACTGGAAGAATGACCAATAGAGTTAGACTATGATAGAGGTATGAGATACAAGTACTTACTTAACCAAGCCTCAAAATTTTCCTAGCTGATAGTTAGGCGTGCTTGTGAGAAACGTATAATTGTTTATGGATAGATAAGGTATATCATTGGTTATGCTGTTATTGGATATGACTTAAGGCTTGTAAAAGTATAGCATGGAGTTTCAGGGTTGATCAAGTTTAAGAATTGATCATGATCTTCAATCATTAATCGTAACCAAGGATCTTGGAATAGAGCTAGAGCCATACCTCAAGAGGCAGACTAGTAAACCCATGTTGATGCAAGTTAGTTAAAAACCCTAGAAGAATTACAACTGGAACATTGTATTAGTTTGAGGATAACTAATGGATATACAAGAAGAGAGAATTATAAAGAATAATATGTTTGGGCTGAATAAATAAGAGGAGTAAGATTGAAATTTCAAGAAAAGTTATCGAGACGAGAATTATGACCATGATTATCTACGATAACATAAAGAGGATTATAGAGAGAACCATACCTTTGTAGGAACAAATTGTAAAGCGTAATACTCTAGAGGGGGGTAAATAGAGTAGGCAGCAGAATTTAGCTAATTAAAAATGTTAGCAACAAGATCACATATAATATATCACAAGTAAGTAAATGAAAAGCAGAGATCAGAAAGCAAACACAAACATTGTGATGTATACTAGTTTTTCTCTTGTGAGGACTATTCCAGTCAGAAGAACTCTTGCTTCCAATTGAATCCACTATGGAAAAATACCACAAGTTTTTATCCGAAGTCCTTACAACTTCTGCAACGTGAGCTTTGATCCGTAGTACTCGACCAACTTCAATTTTGAAGTGTCTTTCTTCTATCAAGCCTCTGATTACAATCTCTATTAAACTTCTAGACCGTACCACACTGACATATCGACTAGAGGATTGTAACTGGCTTGGGCTTTGAAAATAAAAGAGCTTATAACACTTTGGAAGACGTATTAAGCATAGAGAGAAGAGAGAAGAGAGAAGAGAGGTGTATTGAAATGAGTAAAATTCTTCTCTATCTATAGGTTTTCCAAAGTTAGAATTCGGATAAAATTAGGACAAAATTCTTTGAGAGGATCTCGGTAAATAGCCGTTGCATCTGTAACTGTAAGATGACCAAGTTCAAAATCCAACAAAACCAAACGAACTCGGGGCGAGTTCGGACCGAACTCGGGGCAAGCTCGGGCCAAACTCTATTGGTGACCAGAGTTTGATTTTGGGGAATTTTGTAAATCAGATTTTGAGTTTTGGGCTTTTGAAAAGTTTTAGCAGTTAGGAAGTTTTTTTGTAAAATGGGCTATTTTCAAAACATAGGATATTTTGAAAATATTTTAGGGTAGCCTATTTGTCAGTACGACTCGATGTACATAGTATTTCTAGAATCAATAAATATGAAAATTATATTAAATATTGAAATACAGACTCATGTGGCAAAACAGCTTCAATCTTGAATAGAGTGGTAGAAGTTCTCAGCAATCGTCTAAGTAGCCCTTATATCGAGACATGGTTAGATCGATTAATAAAATCAGGTTCGACCATGACCAATGGGCCAACAATCTTCGCAAGTTTTATAATTAACAAACCTTGGCCGATATAACAACTCAATCTTTTGATTAGACAAAAATCAAAATTGTAATGCTTGTTCAACTTGTATGGTACTATATCCTAAAAAAATTCTTGTATCTTGCATAAGGTGTTAGATCATATTTCTCCCCTGTTGTCACTTAGCAAAATAATTACAAAAGAGAGAACCTCTCCCGCAATTAATGCATAAAAAACAAACGTTAAAGAAATACAAGAAAATAGAAGGAAAAAACATGTATTTCACTAGCTATTTATATGTAAAAGCATAAGCTAGAATAAATAATGCTACGCATAAACATAAAGAATAGTACAAACTAAAAATAGAAAAGCATGGTAATGAAAGCATAATAGATGTTCCAAAATACATCAATCTTAACAAATAGAAAGTCGCAGTGCTAATAAAAATAAAAAGATAAGTGTTATCGTGGAATGTTGGAGCATTTCCAAGTAAACATAGACAATAAAAAGTCTAACTAGATAACATCGAGACAAAATATATCAAGTCTGGATCAAAAATCCTCAGATTCATTATCAATATCAGCGCCTGCAGTACACCATGTCCAAATGGACCACCTCCAGGAGTGCCAGCTCCAGATAGGTATGGAGTAGCACCAGAACCATGGTACCAATCATATGCGTTATCGGACTGAAAGAAGTGATGAACTGCATCATCCTCATAGTGGTAGCCCAATACAACTTGATCTCTGGGAAGAGAACTGGAAGAATGATCAGTCTGAGCAAATCGCAGATCCGTAAAGGAATTTACGAGAGCCTGAAATCGACAGACATCTCGGAACTCGCGTTTCCTAGATGTGTCAGTAATAAAAGCTCGCAAACCAAAGAGATGCTGGTAGATACCCTCATAAGACATAAGGTAGGCCTGAGGATGTAGAGCAGGAGCAGTAGGAGGAGGAGGAGGAGGAGGAACGACTATGCTGCGACGAGACAGCTGAAGATACTTGAGCTCAAAGTCAAGAGCGCAAGTGGATAAGTAAATCTCAAAATGCTAAAAGATGATTGGGATAATCATAACATAAGCAAGGTTTTTGTGCGTTTCGTAAAAATGTCCCATCATCTGGATAATAGTATTGGGGACAGAAAAACGAATACCTTTACGAATGTGATAAAGGACAACCAACTCAAGGGTACTAATATCATCTTTTGAAGTTGATTTGGGCAAGATAGTAGAATAGATGATGTGATGCAATTCATAGTTGAATAAGTTCATGTTTTGTCACTCTCGTTTCCTATTATACGTATTTTCAGTATACGTGTACGGATTTCTGACATTTGTCAAGTGACCCGTGTTTTGACTTGTCCTGTTTAGCCTAGTCTTAGTTTAATCTTAGCTTGACTTGGTTTGTTATGGTTCATGTTGGCTTGGTTTGGTTTGAGTTGGTTCATTATGGTGAACTTCCTATTTAAACTAACTCCTCTCTCTCTCTCTCTCTCTCTCTCTCTCTCTCTCTCTCTCTCTCTCTCTCTCTCTCTCTCTCTTCATAACTCTTCTTATTTATTTTTTTCTTCTTCTTTTTCTTCCTCACAATTCCTCTCCACCCACCCGAGAGCTCTAGGCAAGTACAATCTTGCTTCATGATGGATCTCTCATTTTATTGTTTTATTCTCTTTTCTACAAGATTCTAAGCCTCTTTAGAGCTTAGCATTTTTTATTTTGGTGGATGGGTTTTGTAGATCTAAGTTATGAGTTTTTATTATTATTTTTTGTTTTGATCTAGTAAAGTTTGGTATTTTTTAACATGAAATCTTGTCCAGGCTGTAGGAAATCTCGTTCTGTACAGTTTAGACCCATAGAATCCCGATTCGGACTTGTTTTGAGCAAGTTATGCTCATTTGAAGTTTTTGAGTTTCCATGGAGCTTGGCTACTATTTGGAGAAGAAAAAGAACAGTGCTCGGCACCATGTTGGTCCAGGCGCCCAAGTTTGGCCTTAGAGCCCCGACATGATCAGGCAACCCTTTGACCCTTGCACTCAAGGTGCTTAGACGCCAATGTGATGCGCCCAGTCAGGGCCAGGCACCCATGTTGGCCATGGCGCCCATGATGATCCAGCGCCCTCTGGCTACAGGTCCAGTATGACCATACGCCTAGACTCGGCCATACGCCATTCTGACCCTGGTGCCCAAGCTAACATAGGCGCCATTCTGGCCCTGGTGTCCATTTATGCCTAGGCACCATCTTGGCCATGGCGCCCATTGGTGTCCAGGCGCCCATCCATGCCTAGGCGCCCATCGTGGTGCACCTACCTCTATTCACTTTTTTTGTTCTTGCAACTGTTTATGTGTTTTGGTTATATGCATGTGATAACTTGATAACTCTTGACATGAACACGACATGATGGCATGAACCCTTTTTGATAATCTTGATGGTGGCCCGTCGAGGCGCACTCTTGACAAGTAACAAGTAAACTTGATATGACATGTATAAGCTTGATAGTGGCCCGTCGAGGTGCACTCCAGACAAGTAATCTTGACAAGTAATAAGTAACCTGACATGACATGATAATCTTGAAACGCTGTTGCGACAGCTACCCTGAGTTACTAAGTAACTCTTGTCTTGACACCGTGGTTGATTTTCTTGATTGTGCCAGTACAAGCTACTTGTCTCGTCTTGTATCATGTCTAGGACATGGATTTCCTGGTTACTACGGTCTGGGATTCATAATGAATCTGACTAGGTTAATGACTAGATTGATCAAGTAGTTCATATAGAGAAATTTTCCTACTTACAGGCGATCCCGTTATCCCGGCCACACCTGAGGGACTTGTAGCCTGCCGACGAGTAGGGCACATTTCCTGCCCACTATCATGTGGGGTACTTCTTGAAATTAAATACTAAAGCACACTGTCATGTGTTGCACACTAAGTCACCTAATAATTCTTGTAACTCTAATAAATCACCTCACATAGATAACCTGGATAGCCACAGGGCTTGTGACTGTGGGAACATCTCATTACATCTTGCTAGTAGCTAGGCTTGTGACAACCCTAGTTAGTTAAAGTATCAAGCCGTACTCTTGCTTGGCCGTAATTGAAAGATGGAGTCTAGTCTTGTCTAGACAATGCCAGTATATGGTTACTTCAGTGCATTATTGTTTATGCTTTACTCTTGTCGATAAATGGTTAAAGACTAAGTTTAGTTTAGGTGAAGGGTTACAACCCCGGTCCTTGTTTGGTTTACGGGTTGTAACTTGGTTTCCAGAATAGCTTCTTAGTTATCTTATTATTTATCATCCTATTTTCTAACTCATGTATTCTTATTATTATTTTATGTCTCCATGTTCTAATATGCTGATTTTAGTTCTTAAGTGAAGCCTCCCTTGTGGCACTTGCTCTTCTGGGTTCTGATCCAGCTGGTGTTGTATGGCCAGATTTGGAGTGGCACCCGAGGATCTACCCACTTTCCAGCCAGATGGTGAACACCAGGCGTAACCCTGGCAACGAGTGAGTTTCTTCTTTTGCTCTTCCACTCAATTGTAAATTATTCTTTTGAGACATTTAGCCGCCGAACAAGTGTTAGCTTGTGTTGAAGCTTACTTTTTGTCTGCCTAATAGCAGTAATATGATTGACAAATCCTAGGGTTGATCATGTACGACTTAAACTCTTGCTAGTTTTCGTACTTTGTATGACTAGCTTCATGATCATCTGAATATGTAACGTTTGGGACGCCTTACTTCGTATGTCTGATGATCTAATATATTGTAACATTTACTTGCTTGCTTGAGATTGAGCACTAGGCTTGTTTTTTACCATAAGGGACTGTTGGCTTGTAGATAAACCCTCATGCATCTAGACAGCCATGACCGTATTGCGAGGTGGGTTGCACTTCAATGTACGTAGCTGGCTGTGTCTGTCCCCCGCTCTCCAGTATTCTGGTTCTGGGGCGTGACACGGTTTAAGTGGTGGCCCATACAGGTCTTGTAAATTAAGATGTGTGAGGGTTTTACCGGATAAATGTCCCAATCAGCACTTGTACTTGATCTCTACTCATGCTTTCCAATCTTCCTGAAATCTTAATCTGATAACATCTTATATCCTCGATCTATCTTGCTCCTTCCTTATTGTTTTCTATGTCGTTTCTTTAGCGACATTGTTCCTGGTCCTACCGATCAGCAAGGTGGAGCACCTCCAGTAAACCAGCAGCAACCTGGGACAAAGTCCAGCACTCTGGAGCCGCATCCGAGTCATGCATTTTGGGGATCCAGAGTCACCAGTTCAACCAACACCGCCTGCAGAGCCTGACAACAGAACCCTGATGGGACTCATCTGGGACTTACAGGCATCATAAGATCGTTGGGGTGATGCCCTGCACCAGACAGTACAAGATGCCATGGGCAGAGTTGGTTACTAAGGAAATAATGCAGCCAATGATGGAACTGGAGATTTCCAGGACCCTAGCTTAGTGTGCGTATTGATTGATAGAAAGTTAAACAGATATAAACATGTTTTAAACCTTTATAGGCAGAAACTAGGGTTCACGAATTATACCTGCGACGGAAAGAAGACAACAGTTCCTAGTAATCTCAAGCAGTCATGACCCTAAGATCATCTGCACGTATTCCTTCCTCGGGTTGGACATTGTGTGGGCGACGATCTTCCAATATTTTCTTCTCCTTGATAGCTCCTTCTTTCTTTCCTTATGTGGATCACGAATTTAGAGAAAGCTTCGTAGTTCTAATGATAATTTGGCGGCCAGAGAAAAGAAGAAATATAAGGCTACGGCAGGGACCATGAGGAGAAATTAGGGTTAGGTCTCCTAACGGATCTGGGTGTCCTGTGTTCAGCCCGAACACACAACCCAGGCCCACTAACAATAGCTCGGCCCACTAATGAGCTATTGTTGTACTACCTTCCTAATCCAAAATTATAATTGTAGGCTCATTCTATTATATGCTCGTTTGGCTCCCCATGTTAAAATATCGAATGTTCGTCGATCAGATTAAGTTACTGACAACTATATTGATCGACATCTTTTATCCTTAAGTAGTACCACTCAACTTTATTTGTCATGTCGGATATAATCCACCTGCAGGGTTTATATAACAATCCTTATGAGCTCCTTAAGGGAACATCATCAACACAACATATCGGGACATGGATTCCTTTTATAATCAACAACCCATCATACACACAATGTTATTACCCAATTCATAGAGGTTGTTGACACATAATGAATCTCACTCTTTTATGAGTCAAAGTAATGCACACTGCATATGCATGTCTGTTATTATATCCGGATTAAGAGCACAAGCATCCATAATAACAAAGGTGTCTGTTCTCTTATGTAGTCAGTACAAAGAGAACAACGTCAAGTGGTCCTGTTCAATACACACAAAGTATACTAGTGTAAAACTATAGTCAAGATAGACTCATACCAGATTATACTACAACATTTCTAATAGGTTGTCCAAGTCCATCTAGGTTGTGAACCATTTATATATTCCATAGGAAACTGATAATATGATCTTCTGTGTGACACAACACACCATATTATCTAGAATATAGAGTATCAGACATTTGCATCAACACTGGTAACAAATACAATATGCAAACATTGTCCATATGATTCTCATTCAAAATTTAAGGAAATAAAGTTAATACAAAAGTGATGCTTTTAGTATATAACCCTAATAGCCAACAGCTTTAAGTGCTTGAACCCTCCTTTCTTTGACGGCAGTGAAGATGCTATTGCTGTCGATACATGGCTACAAGATATAGAGGTTATTCTAGAGGAAACTCGGATTCCAGAGTAAGAGAAGGTAGTCGTTGTGCGCCTATAGTTATTGGACTTAGCCCGTACCTGGTGGGCGATGTTAGCAGTCGGATTGGCAATGCCTATCTTGTAGGCGATATTCAGTGACAAGTTTCAGACGAAGTACTTTAATGCAGTAGCTCGGTATGATCTGCAGACCAGATTCAACAATCTCAAGCATATGGGAAGGACGGTCGATAGATATGAGGCCGAGTTTTTGAGGCTTAGTCGGTTTGGTCCCACCTTGGTGGTGACCGAATTGGATCGAGCGCAGCAATTCCAGTAGGGACTCTACCTAGAGATCATTCTAGCAATAGAGCAGTTTGAGCACTAGACGTTTGATGCTATTTTGCGAGCAGCTAGAAGGCACGAATATACCTCCCAGAGGATTGTAGATAGAATTGGAGGACGGAAGAGGACCCATGGACAGTTGTCTCAGTCATCAACACTAGACCCGACAGCTAGGGCTTTGAGTATTGGAGCTCCTAGGAGGACGACCACAGTTTCGTCGGTTCAGCACTTTACACCGACGTACCCTTAGCAACAGAAGTAGAAGCAATCTTTTGCAATAGGCTGCACTCATTATGGAAAGCCAGGACACATATTTTTAGAGTATCGTAGAGCACAGGGATTGTGCCTAGATTATAGGGCATCAGATCACATGATAGGATCCTATCCGTAGCGTGTTAGTTCATCTTCATCAACCCTAACTAGTCCATCATTTAGGGCACCAACACCAGCACCAGTACAACAGCAGTACCAGCCTTCTAGGTTATTGTCGCCTCAGGCTCAACAATATGCCTAAGCTCAGATTCAGAATAGACAGAGAGGTTTCTAGCAGAGGGAACCAGCACCCAAAGGACAAGGTCAGGCTATGGCTCTGATGGTAGCAAAAGAATTAGCATCATGTGAGGTGGTGGCAGGTACCATTCTCGTCAACTCTTTTCTAGCATTAGTATTATTTGATTCGGGTGCATCGCATTCATTTATGTTTGCACGATTCGTAACACGGATAGGACTGAAGGCCGAGTTATTATCAGTAAGTCTCAATATACTTAAGGGTAATGGTCTTATGGGAGTAGATAGAGTTTTTTCTTGTGTCGAATCATAGTTAGCAGTAAAGAGTTTTCTGCTAGATTGATAGAATTTTTGATGGCCTACTATGATGTGATCCTAGGAATGGATTGGTTGAAGGATCAATAAGCAAGAATAGATTGCCATATTGGCAATATTATTTTTGCTATTCCCGACGAAGATGAGTTTTCATTTTCTAGGGGTGAAATAGAACCTTCTCCACCAGTCTTACGGATAGCGGTAGCAGCAGCAGTTCAGTTTTTCAGAGTAGTAGAAGAACATCCTAACATATTCTCCGAAGAGCTTCCAGACATGTCGCAAGAAAGAGAGATAGAGTTCACCATTGATTTGATTCCAAGGACAGCACCAGTGTCAGAGAGAGTTTACAGAATGGCGCCATCAGAATTGGAGATCTTGTACAAGATGATTAAAGAACTCAGAACCAAAGGATTCATTCGTGCTAGTGGATCATCTTGGGGAGCCCTGATGCTTCTTGTGAAGAAGAAGGCTGGTACGTCAAGATTATGTGTTAATTATCGTACCTTGAATTCTATAACAATTAAGAACATGTATCCCTTGCCAAGGATAGATGATTTATTTGATCAACACAGTGGAGCGGCAGTATTCTTGAAGATTGACTTGCGGTCAGGATACCATCAGATCAGAGTCAAAGAGCAAGACATCCCGAAGACAGCATTCAGATCTAGATATAGACTTTGGGAGTTATTCGTTATGCCATTCGGGGCGACCAATGCGCTAGCAGTATTCATGGATCTCATGAATCGCATATTCATGCCCTATTTGGATAAGTTTGTGATAGTGTTCATAGACAACATCTTAGTCCATAGCAGGAGTGAAGCAGAGCATAAACAGCATCTCCGAATAGTCCTTCAGATTCTCAGAGAGCACCAGTTGTATACGAAGTTCAGTAAGTACGAATTTTGGCTTGACCGTATTTCGTACTTGGGTCACATCATCACCAGAGGTGGAGTGGAGATGGACCTCCAGAAGATCGTGGTTATAAAGATATGGCCAGTACCCAGTACCGTCACAGAAGTTCGCAGTTTTCTAGGATGGCCGACTATTACCGACGATTTGTATCAGATTTCGTTCAAATTTCAGCGCCCATGACCCAGTTGACCCGTAAGAATGTCCAGTTTGCTTGGACAGCAGAGTGTCAGAGTTTATTTGAGAAATTAAAGCAATGATTGATGACGACACCCATTCTCACACTTTCAGATGGGACTTGAGGATATTCAATTTATTATTATGTTTCAGGCAGAGGATTGGGATGCATCTTGATGCAACATGGGATGGTAGTAGCTTATGCATCACGTCAGCTTCGTGATCATCAGAGGAATTACCCAACCCATGACTTGGAGTTAGTAGCAGTTGTTTTTTCACTTAAGCTATGGAGGCATTACTTGTATGGAGATTGGGTAGAGATTTTCACCAACCAGAAGAGTCTTAAGTATGTGTTTACCCAGAAGAATCTTAACATGCGACAAAGAAGACGGCTAGAGTTACTGGTGGATTATGACATCAACCTGCAGCATCATCCTGGGAAGGCCAACGTAGTTGCAGATACGTTGATTAGAAGAGGAGGAGCTTATTTTCTAACAGCACAACCAAAGTTATTAGCTGATCTTCATAAGATGGGTAAAGAGATAGTTCTTCCTACCAATACAGTATTGATATCTAGTATGCAAGTTCAGTCCAGTATAGTTAAGGGGATTAAGATAGCTCAATCGACGGATTCTAAGCTTCAGCGACTTAGGATAGAATGTGAAGCAGGAAGAAGAGCAGAGTTATACATTCACGAAGACGGCATGCCCCGATATGAAGGTGTCTTTGTGTATCCAGTGATGACATCAGAAAGAGATCATGGATGAAGCTCACAGTTCACAGTATTCAATTCATCTCGATGGTATGAAGATGTATCATGATATCCGTCAGTATTTCTGGTAGAATGACATAAAAAGGGAGATAGCTCGGTTTATCTCTCGTTGTTTAGTTTGCCAACAAGTTAAAGCTGAACATCAGAGACCAACTTGATTTCTTCAACCTTTACCGATTCCAGAATGGAAATGGGAGCATATTACCATGGATTTTGCAACTGGATTATCTAAATCCCCAGCTGGGAGAGATGCTATCTTGGTTATAGTTGACAGACTCACCAAGGTAGCTCATTTTCTCCCTTTCAGAATTGGTCAGTCGACGGATCAGCTTATAGAGATATACCTCAAGCAGATAGTCAGATTCAATGGAGTGCCAGTCAGTATCATATCAGACAGAGATTTATGGTATATATCGTACTTTTGGCAGAGTCTTCAAAAGAGTTTGGGGACTCATCTCAAGTTTAGTTCGACATATCATCTGCAGACACTTGGTCAGTCAGAACGTACGATTCAAACTCTCGAAGATATGTTACGATCCTATACACTTGACTTCGGTAGTTCATAGAAAGATTACCTACATCACGTGGAGTTCTCCTACAATAACAGTTTTCAGGCTAATATCTAGATGGCACCGTTTGAGGCACTCTATAGCAGAAAGTGCATATCCTCTTTAGCCTACGATGATGTAGGCGAGAGGCAGATGCTTGGTCCAGAGATGGTTACCCAGACTATCGAGGTGGTCAGATAAGTCAGAGATCATCTTCGAGTTGCACAAGATCGTCAGTGCCATGAGGCCGATTCTTATCGGCGTCCACTTGAGTTTTCTATCAGCGACCACATATTCCTTCGGATCTCGCCTACCCGTAGAATCATTCTATTCAGCGTACGGGGAAAGCTTAGTCCTAGGTATATAGGGTTATTTGATATTCTTGAGCGAGTAGGTGATGTGTCCTATCGTCTCACTCTTCCACCGTCGTTATGTGAGGTACATAATATATTCCTTGTATCCCAATTACGATGGTACATCCCGGATCTGAGCTATATCCTTGATCATTCAGAATTGGTTATTGCTACCAACCTTTCGTATGAGGAAAAGTACGTATCCATATTGGACCGAAGAGAGAAGGTACTCAAGAACAAGAATATAAGTTTAGTCTGTATTGTTTGGGGTTATCTCTCTTTGGGTGAGTCAACTTGGGAACGTGAAGATGATATCCGATCATGATATTCACACATGTTTGACTCATACGGTATAATGTCCTTCTTATGCCTTATGCTTTTAATTCCTTGCTTGCATGAATGATTGCTTGATTGACTGCTAGTCGTAGATTACTAGTGATCAGTATAACTTATCCCGACACCTCTAGCCTCTTGATTAAATTCTAAGGATGAAATTCTTTTAAGGTGGGTAGAGTTGTCACTATCGTTTCTTTATACGTATTTTCAGTATACGTGTACGGATTTCTGACGTTTGTTAGGTGACCCATGTTTTTACTTGTCATGTTTACCCTAGTCTTGCTTTAATATTGGCTTGATTTAATTTGTTATGGTTCATGTTAGCTTGGTTTGGTTTAAGTTGGTTCATTATGGTGAACTTCTTATGTAAACCAACTCCTCTCTCTCTTTCTTTTCATAACTCTTCTTATTTATTTATTTCTTCTTCTTCTTCTTCTTCTTCTTCTTCTTCTTCTTCATAACTCTTCTCCACCCACCCGAGAACTCTAGGTAAGTGCAATCTTACTTCATGATGGATCTCCTATTTGATCGTCCCAGGCTGTAGAAAATCTCGTTCTGTACAGTTTAGAACCTTGGAAGTCCCGATTCGGACTTGTTTTGAGCAAGTTATGCTTATTTGAAGTTTTCGGGTTCCCATGGAGCTTGGCTGCTGTTTGGAGTAGAAGAACAGTGCTCGATGCCATGTTGGTCCAGGAGCCCAAGTTTGGCCTTGGCACCCCGACATGATCAGGCGCCCCTTTGACCCTTGCGCTCACGGTCCTTAGGTGCCAATGTGATGCGCCCAGTCAGGCCTAGGCACCCATGTTGGCCATGGCGCCCACAATGAACTAGCGTCCCTAGCCTTGCGCCCAGTCTGACCATGCACCTAAACTCGACCATGCGTCATTCTGACCCTGGCACCCAAGCTTACTTAGGCGCCATTCTGGCCCTGGTGTCCATTTATGCCTAGGCGCCATCTTGGCCCAGGTGCCTATTGGTGTCCAGGTGCCCATCTATACCTAGGCACCCATCGTGATGTGCCTAACTCCATGCACTTTTCCTGTTCTTACAACTATTTATGTGTTTTGGTTATATGCATGGGATAACTTGATAACTCTTGACATGAACACGATATGATGGCATGAACCCTTCTTGATAATCTTGGTAGCGGCCCGTCGAGGCGCACTCTTGACAAGTAACAAGTAAACTTGATATGACATGTATAAGCTTGATAGTGTCCCATCGAGGCACACTCCAGACAAGTAATCTTGATAAATAACAAGTAACCTGACATGACATAATAATCTTGAAACGCTGTTGTGACAGCTAACCAGACTTGCTAAGTAACTTTTATCTTGACACCGTTGTTGATTTTCTTGATTGTGCCTGTACAAACTACCTGTCTCATCTTGTATCATGTCTAGGACATGGATTCCTGGTTACCGCGGTCAGGGATTCATAATGAATCTGACTAGGTTAATGACTAGATTGATCAAGTAGTTCATATAGAGATATTTTCTCAGTTATATGCGATCCCGTTATCTCGGCCACACCTGAGGGACTTGTCGCTGTTTGCTATTAGATATCAAGCACAAAAAATTACAAATGAATTGAACTTGATTGCAAACTCGCTTGTACAAGAGAAAGCCTAGAAAGAAATCCTAGGAAACAATCTAAGTATAATTGTTTAGTTTTGATTCTTGGGGATGACGATAGAGGCTCGGGAAAGTGTAACAACTCTGCCTTACTCCTTGGACTATCTGACACGGTCCTTGCTCTTGAAGAATTGCCCTTCGTAGGTTGCCAGCCTTTTGCATGGGTGTGGTACCCTGCTATTTATAGTGATAGATATCTTGAGCCGCATGGATAGTCGCGTGGCCACGTGGCTACAGCAGCACACAAAGACCCGCTCCTTGGCCGCCAACTGGTGACTTGTTAAGATTTTGTTGCAGCAAATCAGGGTGGTTGAGACTTGGTCAGCCTGCCATGTGTCCCATTGCAAGATAGGATCAGTCTGCTTCAGTCATTTTGACCCGCATAGGTCTTTCAGTGTTCGGCCATGCTGGGCCGCATAAGACTCATGCGATAGTCTCCCTTAGTCCGTATGTAGCTTGGGGACTTTTGAGCCACATAGGTCTATATTCTGGGTCGCATAAAGCTCACGCGGCTCAGATTGCAGTTATCCTTGGCCGTATAAAGAACATAGATTGAGCCGCATAAGTTTATGCGGCTCGGGTCTCAGTCTTTTTGGCCGCATGGCCATGTCCAGTCTGGGGGCGTGATATTTTGTATGATCACGTCTTATCTTTTTTTTGTCAGAGTGTCAGAGTTGTCAGAGCTGTCAGAGTTATCAATTTTTCCAACTTTGACAGAATTTGTCAGCTTTATCAGAAGGGTTAATTAGCTTGGCCGCATAAGTAACTATTCTTTCTGCGGCTCAAAAATTAGTCTAGTGAAGATGGGCCGTATGGGGCATGCTAAGTCTATCATGCGGGTCTTCTTTATGCGGGTCAATCTGTTCCGGAGTACTCATGTGGTCAGTTGTGATCCGTATGAACCCCATATTTTCTATGCTTCTACAGTAGCCTGCCGATATGTAGGGTGCATTTTCTGCCCACTGCTATGTAGGGCACTTCTTGAAATTAAGTACTAAAGCACACTGTCATGTGTTGCACTCTAAGTCACCTAATAATTCTTGTAACTCTAATAAATCACCTCGCCTGGATAACCTGGATAGTTGCAGGGCTTATGACTATAGGAACATCTCATTGCATCTTGCTAGTAACTAGGCTTGTGACAACCCTAGTTAGTTAAAGTATCAAGCCGTACTCTTGCTTGGCCGTGATTGATGGATGAAGTCTTGTCTAGATAGTGCCAGTATATGGTTACATTATTTTTTATGCTTTACTCTTGTCGATAAATGGTTAAAGACTAATTTCTGTTCAGGTGAAGCATTACAACTCCGGTCCTTATTTAGTTTACAAGTTGTAACTTGGTTTCCAGAATAGCTTCTTAGTTATCTTATCATTTATCATCCTATTCTCTAACTCATGTATTCTTGTTATTATTTATGTCTCTATGTTCTAATATGCTGATTTTAGTTCTTAAGTGAAGCCTCCCTTGTGGCACTTGCTCTTCTGGGTTTTGACCCAGCTAGTTTTGTATGGCCAGATTCAGAGTAGCACCGGAGGATCTATCCGCTTTCCAGCCAGATGGTGAACACCAGGCGTAACCTTGGTAACGAGTGGGTTTCTTGTTTTGCTTTTCCACTCAATTATAAATTATTCTTTTGAGGCATTTAGCCGCCAAGCAAGTGTTTGCTCGTATTAAAGCTTACTTTCTGTCTGCCTAAGGGCTGTAACATGATTGACAAATCCTAGGGTTGATCATGTATACTTAAACTCTTGCTAGTCTTCGCATTTTGTACGACTAGCTTTATGATCATCTGAATATGTAATGTTTGGGACGCCTTACTTTGTATGTCTGATGATCTAATATCTTGTAATATTTACTTGCTTGTTTGAGATTGGACACTAAGCTTGTTCTTGACCATAAGGGACTATTGGCTTGTAGATAAACCCTTATAAATCTAGACATCCGTGACCGTATTGCAAAGTGGATTACACTTCAATGTAAGTAGCTGGCTATGTCTGTCCCCCGTTCTCCAGCATTCTGGTTCTCGGACGTGACACGTTTGCAGCTTTGAATTTACTAGAACGAACACGATCAGGAGAACAAAGTTTGTCCTTGAAATTGTTCAAAGTTGTGCCTGCAGAAAATTCAAATTCCGTGATATCATCTAGCGAAGCACCTTCATTAGGGATATCAAAGATTTTTGCTATGTCACTACCACTTTTCTAGCTTGAGGGTACTTTGGTCATTTTTGAAATTTTGGAATTAATTTGGAGTTATTATGTATTATTTGGATTTATTAGAATTAATGTGATTTTTGGTAATTTTTAGTATAATTGATTTTGGTCCTATAGTTGACTTAGGAGACTGTCCTATAGGTTAACCTAGGTCATGACTACTTGGTTAGGTTAAGTAACCCTAGCTTGACCTAAGTTAGTGTTATCATAATCATTAGAATCATTTTGGGAAAATAAGGAATTAGTTTGATTAAGGAATGGCTTGTGAAATCACAAGTCATTATTGTGACTTAAGGCCCATAGGCCCAACCATGTAGCCAAACCCTAGCCCATTTCAGCCCATTGCAGCCACTTGGCCGGCCACTAGTGATCCCTCCCTATTTAATGCTTCTTGAAATTAGGGCTAGCCTCCACTTAGATTTATTTCCAAGTTTGAGAAGAGGTGAGTCTCCATCTTCCCTAATCCCTAGAAAATCCATTTTAATTCGTTTTTCCTCCAAACCAATTGCATTAGGACCTAATTTTACTGTTCTTGCTGTTGGTGTTGAGTATTTTCAGGAAGGAATCAATTTGGAGAGGTTTTGGTGGATTGAGGAACTATTCCATTTGGGGTTTTTGTGAGCTTTGCACATCAATAGGTATAATCTATTTTACTTCATGAAATTTCTATTTAATTGCATTTCTAGCATGCCCTGGCCCTAACCTAACAGTAGGATAAGCTAACCCTAGAATTTGAGCCCATTACGTGTCCGTATCGGACATGTATCAGCGTGTATAGGAACGTGTTCGACGAAATGCCTCAGAGGGCATTTCGACCTAATTTCTGGATTGTGTTTGAATAAAAAGTTAGGATTTGATCTCGCTTGTGTGATTCTTGTGTTCTGAACACATTTTCGTGCTGTGTCGTGTCGAATTTTGGACACGTACCTGCTGTGCCCATACGCGCGCGCAAGCAGGTGGCATGCCCTGCTGCTCGGGTGCATTTGCTCAGTACACACAGCATTTTAGTCCACAAGATTTGACACACGTGTCGTGTCCATGACTGACACGAGGTTCCTCGAGTTTTACGAGTCCTCGTGTCGTGTCGTGTAGGACACGATTTTGTACGTGCACTGTGTGTGCACTGTGCGGTTCTGTGCACAGTGTTTTGTGTTCTCTATTAATTCAATTTTTAATAGTTTAAATTATGTTTTTACTTGCTAATGTGATCCTAAATATAATGTGTTATATGTGTTAGATTTAGTTTGCATATTAGATTAGGTTTATTATGGAATAATTGAGGATTCGAATGGGTTAATAAGCAGGTACACTGTACAGGTTCTGATACCTGTTCTAATAACTAGTTTAATTCAATTCCTAACTATTTAAACCTCAGTTTCTTGTTGTTATTCACTTTTAAATGTCCCCACATATTTGTTGTTTTGGGTTAATGCAATATTGCATTCGAGATTGGGTTTTTATGGTGTGATATTGGAATTTGGCATGTGTGGTAGTTGATTCAAATTGTTAACTGATACTATGATGGGTTTCAGTCCTTCATGGACTAATTTTCTTTCATTTTCGAATTGCTAATAAAATTGAATGTTGATTCATGTTCACAGTCACTTCACTGCTGTGTCCAGTTTTCCTGTTTTGGGTTTTAATTGGTTTGGACACTTTGTGTCCACTTGGTTGGACACAAATAGGTTGTGTGACACGTATATAATGTGTATTCACATTACCAACCACTGATTTGATGTTTTAGTTCAATTTAATTGATCAATTCTCTTTTTTCTATTTTTTTTGATACCTTAATAAACTGTCCCTGTTTCTGTTCAGATTTCAGATTTTAAATTCGATTTTTGTCATCAATTTCTATCTATATTTTACTGTTAAATAGTGTAGTTTAAAGCCCTAATGTGTACTCCTAATTGTGTTCTAATTGTGTGTCAAATTTGGAAGGATTTGGGACTGTTTCTGGGTTCAAAATCTGGAATGCCAATGTGGCTGAAAACTGGGTTTTAAGGGACTATTGAAAACTGATTTTTGGTTCCTAATTGAACTGTTTTAAATGATTTCAATGTGTTATCTGATTTTGATTTGATTTTAAACTGAGATTGGGTTCTGATATGAACTGAGATGGGGGGTTCTTCTATGTGAAATCTGAGTTTGAATGGGAGTGCATTCTAAGCATTTTTTTTCCAGATTTTTGTATTGATGCTCACTGTTTTGCCCTTGCCACTATTTTTCTTTTCCTTCACTGTTATGTTTCACACATATTATCCACACACCCTCACTTAACTGTTACACTCTCATATCACACTGTTTTCATGCCACTCACATATACACACTCTCATGTATCACACACCATAACTTTTCCCCTTCCTATCTCTATATATGTGTACATACATATATACATGAGTATAAATATGTGAGATGTAATATAGATATATCCTATATATTATATGATATGTGGGTGCTATTATATATATGGATATATATGAATGTGTGGTATGCCCATAGTTAGCTTATAGGTTATGTATATTCCATATTATATTATAGTCATGTCAATGTGTAATATAGGTTAGATATATTGTCATGTGTGTAATGTTATGGTTTGGTTGTTAGGGCATGATTTTGCCTAGTAAGCCTAGATTAGTCTTGTTAGAACCTAGAATGGCTTGTTCGACCTAGAATAGACTAGTTAGACTAGTTTGACTTAGGTTTGACTTGGTTGACCTAGTTTGACTTTTACGGTTGACCAGAGTTGACCAAGAGTTGACTTTGGTCTAGATTGACCTAGATTCATGCAGTATGCATCGTAGTGCATCTTATTACTATTCTGGACTTGTTGTGACTTGTACTGTTCTAATAGGAGCCAGACACCACTCCTCGAACAGTACTTTCGTCGTGGACATTCAGTTAGCAGGCGAGTACATTCTCTGAACTTTTCATACCTGTCTGGACTATATTCTTGCTCTAGATTACTCTACATGATGCTGACACGTATCTTCACGGATTAGTACTATATGGATCCTTTCCTGAGATGTTATCCCTCTACGGGTGCATCGGATATTTCATGTTCATGTACTTTATCATACGCATCAGGTACTCCTTGTACTCGTACTAGTTCATGTTATTACATGTTCTCATGTGCTTTCATGTGCTTTATCACGTGCCTCGTGTACTACTCATTACATGAGTTCACGTATCTTAGTTGTATTCATGTGCTTATAACGTAACTTGAATGGATCTTTGTGTATTGATTGGGGCGGGGTGAGTAGAATTGGTTATGTGAACACTATCCCCAGTAGCTGTATTCATGTGCCTCCTTAGTTGTATTCATGTGCCCCTAAGCCGTTTATATAACCATATTGTACTCTAAATCACTTAGCCACTTACAGTCTCTACTATCATGTATTTACTTTCAGTTACAAAATATCTCCTATTTACTCGTACTTCCTTTTCAGCACTTTCTGTATTTTACTCTATCGCATGATTTATACTCCTAACCTGCTATGAACTGTTTGAGAGATATGTGCTCGTTTCCGTCCTGACTGGACCTGTTGAAAATTTTACAGAGGACGAGGAGGAGGCCTGCTTAGACACTTATTATGGGACAGCCTTAGAGGACACTTGCGATCCGGACTTCCAGTCGGATCCCTTAGCAGTAGAGACAGTTGCTCCATAGTTAGTTTATCTTATTTCATATTATTGGAGTTGAGTTGTATATACATTTGGGATCTGTATTATGTCTGGATGTTATGGAGTTCATCATAGACACTTAGCTTCTCTCTATCTGTATTTTCTGTAGATTTGGATCTTGCATCTTTATTATCTATCTATCTTTCTTTCATGTTCTACCATAGCTGTGATTGAGGTATATTCTGTTATGTCACCCCCATTCGGGGAGTATAACTGTTTTTACCTTCAACTGTTAGATGTTGTGACCTAGGACAGCGTTCTATCGCCGACACTGCGGCGTAGGCTGGACGTACCCACGTGTCATGCCGTTACTCTAGGGTGCGGGTCGTGACACGTTTTTAGTGGTGGCCCATGCAGGACTAGGTTGGAAATGTAGTGGTATTCTAACTAGAATATCACTGTAGCCTGCAGTAGGAATTAGTATATTTTTGAAGGTACTCAATCACACTAGGAAAACTCCTTATCAGATTCCGTATATCTATTTTGCTGCTTATTGTCTTCCTTAGAAATTTTAAACTGTCCTCCTTTGATATTTCGATTCATTCTCAGTAATTGTTTCTTGTTTGATCTGTGTCTCCAGGATGGTTGAGACGCGATCGCATCGTCCTGGACCGGAAGACGCTGGAGAGGGGTCTAGCACCTCTCAACCTTAGCAGCAGCCAGCTCCCGGTGCCACAGGGCCAGTGCAGCCCTCAGGAGTCGGTATTTCTACCACTTTTGGAGGAGCACCTCCACCAGTCAGGAGGCCGGTTGTGATTCCTGAGATCCTTCTACCGCAGCAGCCTCCGCTTGCGGGGATGGTAGATGCTGGACATCTCTTCTCCTTCGTGGAGAGGATTCTTGAGTCCCACCAGCAGCAGCAGACGAGGCAGACTGCAGATTTCAGACAGGGGATCGATGAGGCACACCAGCTGGTTTGTACTACAGTCGAGATGATTGCAACTCAGGAGACCCAACTGCAGCCCCATCGGAGGGAGAAGGACATTCAGGACTTCCAAAAGATGCATCCTCGGGAGTTCTTCGACACAGAGGGCATCCAATACGCCGACGAATGGATAGAGCATATTGAAGAGATCTTCCGACTGGCGGAGATACCAGATCGACTCCAGATCGAGGCGGCGGGCAGTCAGATGCAGGACTTAGCCCGTGCGTGGTATCAGACAGATCCTATGGTGGGGGTTGAGGGCCAGACTTGGGCCTAGTTCAAGGAGCTGTTTAAGGAGCAGTTCTTTCCTGATGTAGCCTTGGGAGGTATTGAGGCACAGTTCGAGGCTCTGGTTCAGGGGAACCAGACGGTAGCTGAGTATGATGCGGAGTTTTGTAGACTGGCTCGTTTTATTGATGACTTGACTGAGAAGACGAAGGCGAGGAAGTTTCACCGAGGTCTGATTAGAGAGGTTCGGTCGTTGACTAAGAGCGGCCGAAACGCCACTTTTGTTGAGATATTTTCTGGGGCCATGGCGACGGAAGACGACCTAGGGCTGAAACAGAAGAGGGGTCGTGACTTCCAGGGTGGCACAGGCAGTCAGGGGCAGGCCAAGAGGCCTCATTTCCAGCAGCAGTATTAGCCGCAGAGGCTAGCTCAGCAGTATCAGCAGCAGGGTCATGCACCTTTTCAGCAGGTGCAGCAGCAGCAGAGACATCAGCAGCAGGTACCCCGTCAGCAGCAGGTAGTAGTTTGTGCCTTCTGTAAGAAGCCAGGGCACATGATTCATGAGTGCAGGAAGAAGCTAGGCAAGTGCCTTCTTTGTGGTGCGGGAGATCACCAGTTGAGGGATTTCCCTGGAGCTTTTAGGCGAGGAGCTCGGGAAGGTAGAGCCAAGGCTCCAGCAGGCCAGCAGAGGGGGCCACTGCAGACCCAACAGCAGAGGTTCCAGCAGCACCAGCAGCAGGCACGAGGTGGACAGCAGGGGCAAGCTTTCGCCATGGCAGCTGAGGATTCCGAGGCCATCGGAGAGCTGATAGCAGGTTCGGTTCTCCTAGATTCCCTTCCAGCATTTGCACTCTTTGATTCCGGAGCTTTCCACAGCTTTGTGTCAGTATCGTATGCTATTGGACACAGTTTGGTTTCTGAACCATTGCCTAGGACCTGTAAGATCACGACCGGAGGTGGGGTCATCCTCGTGAGTGATGTTTGCAGAGGGCGAAGCGTCTTATTGGGAGGCCGAGAGTTGGGAGTGAGTTTACTCGTCATGCCATTACCGAACTACGATATAGTATTAGGTATGGACCGGCTGAGTAGACACCACGCCCGTATTGATTGCCGAGGGGGTAGAGTTTTTTTCGGGGTGCCAGGACAGCCAGAGTTTGAGTACACCCGGCGGCAGGCAGAACAGGACGGCGGAGTTTTCTGTGGAGCATCAGTCGAGGAGCAAGTGGCTCCGTATCCCTTGATCGCAGAATTTATGGACGTATTCCCAGAGGAGTTGCCAGGGCTTCCACAGGACAGAGATGTAGAGTTCTCGATAGACTTGGTTCCCGACACGGAACCGATCTCCCAGCATGTCTATCGAGTGAACAACAGTGAACTGGTGGAGCTGAAGAAGCAGGTGGATGAGCTGCAGGACAAGGGCTTCATCCGTTCGAGTTTTTCACCTTGGGGTGCACCGGTACTCTTCGTACCCAAGAAGGATGGGTCGGTACGGATGTGTATCGACTACAGGGCACTTAACAACCTGACGATCAAGAACAAATACCCACTACCGCGGATCGATGATCTCTTTGATCAGTTGAGCGAAGCTCGGGTGTTCTCGAAGATTGATTTGAGGTCAGGTTATCACCAGGTGAAGGTGAAGAGAGAGGATATTCCCAAGACCGCTTTCAGAATGCGGAACCGGCAGTTTGAGTTTTTGGTTATGCCGTTTGGGCTAACCAATGCACCAGAAGTGTTTATGAATCTAATGAATCCACCAGTACTTAGACAAGTTCATGGTGGTGTTTATTGATGATATCTTGGTATATTCTAAGACAGAGGAGGAGCACGAGGAGCATCTACGGATAGTGCTAGAGACTCTCAGGAGGGAGCAGCTTTATGGGAAACTCTCCAAGTGTGAGTTTTTCTTAGACCGGGTGGACTTCTTGGGGCATATGGTGACTGGAGATGGTATCTCAGTTGACCCCAAGAAGATTGTAGCAGTTGAAGCTTGGACAGCGCCGACTTCAGTGGCAGAGATCAGGAGTTTCCTGGAGCTGGCAGGATATTATAGGAGATTTGTGCAGGATTTCTCCCGGGTTGCAGAGCCGTTGACACGGTTGACCCGGAAGGATACTGAGTTTGTTTGGTCAGAGGAGTGTCAGGCAGCTTTTGATGAGTTGAAGAAGCGGCTTACGACAGCTCCGATTCTGATATTGCCTTCAGGATCAGGTGGATTCACTATTTATAGTGATGCTTCAGGAAAGGGGCTGGGTTGTGTCTTGCAACAGCATGGAAAGGTGATTGTCTATGCTTCCAAGCAATTATGTCCCCATGAGAAGAACTACCCTACCCATGACCTGGAGCTGGCAGCGGTGATTTTTGCTTTGAAGTTGTGGAAGCACTATCTGTATGGCGAGAGGGTGGAGATTTTCACAGATGACAAGAGCTTGAAGTTTGTGTTTACACAGAAAGAGCTCAACATGAGGCAACACAGATATCTAGAGTTGATGAAGGACTTTGACATCTCACTTCAGTATCACCCAGGGAAGGCCAACGTGGTTGCCGATGCCTTGAGTAGGTATCCGACAGCCATGTGTTTGACTATGGATCGGCACTTGCTTGCAGACTTGGAGAGCCTTGGGATTGAGGTAATTGTGCCAGGGGTGCAGATGCAGTTATGGGGCCTACAGATACAGTCGGACTTGATAGACAGGATCAAGGCGATACAGTTTGAGGATGTAGCTTTGTAGTGTATCCGAGAGCAGGTTCGTACAGGGTTGGTGGATGGAGAGTTTTTACTTGCAGAGGATGGTGCCCTGAGCCACGGTTCCCAGTTATGTGTGCCTAGCGGGGAGCTCAGAGAGCAGATCATGCAGGAGGCTCACAGATCGCAGTACTCTATACATCCTGGTACCAACAAGATGTACAGGGATCTGCGAGAGCATGTCTGGTGGTACGGGATGAAGCAGGAGATGTTCCATTTCGTAGCTAGATGCTTGGTCTGTCAGCAGGTCAAGGCAGAGAGGCAGAGGCCAGGAGGATTATTGCAGCCGTTGCGCATTCTAGAGTGGAAGTGGGAACATATTACCATAGATTTTGTATCGGGGTTGCCGCGTACACCAGGAGGGAAAGACGAGATTTGGGTCATCGTTGATAGGTTGACCAAATCGGCCCACTTCTTGCCATTCACGGTGGGTACGTCTACAGAGAGGCTTGCGGAGTTGTATATGAGGCAGATAGTCAGGATTCACGGAGTTCCCGTCAGCATTATCTCAGATCGGTATAGTCGCTTTACTTTCTATTTCTGGAGTAGTCTGCAGACTATTTTGGGCACTCAGCTCAAATTTAGTACTGCATACCACCCCCAGACGGACGGACATTCAGAGAGGACTATTCAGACCCTTGAGGACATGTTGCAGATGTGCGTCCTAGATTTTGGAGGTTCCTGGGAGCATCATCTACATTTGGTGGAGTTTACTTACAACAACAGTTATCAGGCCAGCATTGAGATGTCACCGTTTGAGGCTCTGTACGGGCGTAGGTGTCGTACACCCTTATCTTGGGATGATGCTGGAGAGCGAGCTTTACTAGGACCAGAGATGGTTGTTGATGCAGTCGAGAAGGTGAAGCTCATCAGGGACAGAGTTCGCGTGGCGCAGGACAGACATCGGCACTGGGCCGATAGCCACCGGAGGCCATTGGAGTTTAAGGTACAGATTTAGAGATAGGATTAGAAGTAGGTTGTATTTATGTGTTTTGTTTGATTGATCGTGTTTGATTTTTAGTAACTTGAGACCTTGCTTGTGATTAGGTTGGAGACATAGTTTTTCTGCGGATATCTCCGACTCGTGGTACGATACGTTTTGGTGGAGGTGGAAAGCTTAGCCCGCGCTTCATCGGCCCTTTCGTTATTAGCGGAAGAGTCGGTGACGTGGCATACAGGCTAGACTTGCCACCTGTACTAGTGGGAGTTTACAACGTATTTCACATATCACAGTTGAGACGGTACGTGGCTGACCCTAGCCATGTGCTCGATCATTCGGAGATTGAGGTTGGACCTACTCTTAGCTATCCAGAGCAGCCTGTGGAGATTCTGGATCGCCGAGAGAAGGTATTGAGGAACCAGGTGATACCCTTGGTACGGGTCGCATGGAGGCATCATTCTCCAGGAGAGTCTACCTAGGAGCTGGAGGATGAGATGCGCGAGCGGTACCCCTATCTTTTTGGACCTTGAGGTATACTTTTCTATCCTTCTCAGCAGTTTAGTTTCGCCTTTAAATTTCGAGGACGAAATTATTTTAAGGGGTGTAGATTTGTCACTACAACTTTTCTAGCTTGAGGGTACTTTGGTTATTTTTGAAATTTTGGAATTAATTTGGATTTATTATGTATTATTTAGATTTATTAGAATTAATGTGATTTTTGGTGATTTTTAGTATAATTGATTTTGGTCCTATAGTTGACTTTGACTAATGTTGACTTAGGAGACTGTCCTATAGGCTAACCTAGGTCATGACTACTTGGTTAGGTTAAGTAACCCTAGCTTAACCTAAGTTAGTGTTATCATAATCATTAGAATCATTTTGGGAAAATTAGGAATTAGTTTGATTAAGGAATGGCTTGTGAAATCACAAGTCATTATTGTGACTTAAGTTCCATAGGCCCAACCATGTAGCCAAACCCTAGCCCATTTCAGCCCATGGCAGCCACTTGGCCGGCCACTAGTGATCCCCCTCCCTATTTAATGCTTCTTGAAATTAGGGCTAGCCTCCACTTAGATTTATTTCCAAGTTTGAGAAGAGGTGAGTCTCTATCTTTCCTAATCCCTAGAAAATCCATTTTAATTTGTTTTTCCTCCAAACCAATTGCATTAGGACCTAATTTTACTATTTTTGCTGTTGGTGTTGAGTATTTTCAGGAAGGAATTAATTTAGGGATGTTTTGGTGGATTGAGGAACCATTCCATTTGGGGTTTTTGTGAGCTTTGCACATCAATAGGTATAATCTATTTTACTCCATGAAATTTTTGTTTAATTGCATTTCTAGGATGCCCTAGCCCTAACCTAACAGTAGGATAAGCTAACCCTAGAATTTGAGCCCATTACGTGTCAGTATCGGACACGTATCAGCGTGTATAGGAACCTGTTCGACGAAATGCCTCAAAGGGCATTTCGACCTAATTTCTGGATTGTGTTTGAATAGAAAGTTAGGATTTGATCTCGCTTATGTGATTCTTGTGTTCTGAACATGTTTTCGTGCTGTGTCGTGTCGAATTTTCGATACGTACCCGCTGTGCCCACACGCGCGCGCGAGCAGGTGGCATACCCTGCTGCTCCGGAGCATTTGCTCAGTGCACACAGAGTTTTGGCCCACGAAATTCGACACATGGGTCGTGTCCATGACTGACACGAGGTTCCTCGAGTTTTACGAGTCCTCGTGTCGTGTCGGACACGATTTTGCACGTGCACTGTGTGTGCACTGTGCAGTTCTGTGCACAGTGTTTTGTGTTCTCTGTTAATTCAATTTTTAATAGTTTAAATTATGTTTTACTTGCTAATGTGATCCTAAATATAATGTATTATATGTGTTAGATTTAGTTTGCATATTAGATTAGGTTTATTATGGAATAATTGAGGATTCGAATGGGTTAATAAGCAGGTACACTACACAGGTTCTGATACATCTCTGATACCTGTTCTAATAACTAGTTTAATTCAATTCCTAACTTTTTAAACCTTAGTTTCTTGCTGTTATTCACTTTTAAATGTCCCCATATATTTGTTGTTTTGGGTTAACGCAATATTGCATTCGAGATTGGGTTTTTATGGTGTGATATTGGAATTTGGCATGTGTGGTAGTTGATTCAAATTGTTAACTGATGCTGTGATGGGTTTCAGTCCTTCATGGACTAATTTCCTTTCATTTTCGAATTGCTAATAAAACTGAATGTTGATTCATGTTCACTGTCACTTCACTGCTGTGTCCAATTTTCCTGTTTTGGGTTTTAATTGGTTTGGACACTTTGTGTCCACTTGGTTGGACACAAATAGGTTGTGTGACACGTATGTAATGTGTATTCACATTACCAACCACTGATTTGATGTTTTAGTTTAATTTAATTGATCAATTCTCTTTTTCCTATTTTTCTGATACCTTAATAAACTGTCCCTATTTTTGTTCTGATTCCAGATTTTAAATTCAATTTTTGTCATCAATTTTGATCTATATTTCACTGTTAAATTGTGTAGTTTAAAGCCCTAATGTGTACTCCTAATTGTGTTCTAATTGTGTGTCAAATTTGGAAGGATTTGGGACTATTTCTGGGTTCAAAATCTGGAATGCCAATGTGGTTGAAAACTGGGTTTTAAGGGACTATTGAAAACTGATTTTTGGTTCCTAATTGAACTGTTTTAAATGATTTCAATGTGTTATCTGAGTTTGATTTGGTTTTGAACTGAGATTGGGTTCTGATATGAACTGAGATGGGGGGGGGGGTTCTTCTATGTGAAATCTAAGTTTGAAAGGGAGTGCATTCTAAGTATTTTTTTTCCATATTTTTGCATTGATGCTCACTGTTTTTCCCTTGCCACTGTTTTGCTTTTCCTTCACTGTTATGTTTCACACATATTATCCACACACCCTTACTTAACTGTTACACTCTCATATCACACTGTTTTCATGCCACTCACATACACACACTCTCATGTATCACACACCATAACTTTTCCCCTTCCTATCTCTATATATATGTATATACATATATACATGAGTATAAATATGTGAGATGTAATATAGATATATCCTATATATTATATGCTATGTGGGTGCTATTATATATATGGATATATATATGAATGTGTGGTATACCCATAGTTAGCTTATAGGTTATGTATATTCCATATTATATTATAGCCATGTCAATGTGTAATATAGGTTAGATATATTGTCATGTGTATAATGTTATGGTTTGGTTGTTAGGGCATGATATTGCCTAGTAAGCCTAGATTAGTCTTGTTAGAACCTAGAATGGCTTGTTAGACCTAGAATAGACTAGTTAGACTGGTTTGACTTAGGTTTGACTTGGTTGACCTAGTTTGACTTCTAGGATTGACCAGAGTTGACCAAGAGTTGAATTTGGTCTAGATTGACCTAGATTCATGTAGTATGCATCGTAGTGCATCGTATTACTATTCTGGACTTGTTGTGACTTGTACTGTTCTAATAGGAGCCAGACACCACTCCTCGGATAGTACTTTCGTCTTGGACATTTAGTTAGCAGGCGAGTACATTCTCTGATCTTTTTATACCTGTCTGGACTATATTCTTGCTCTAGATTACTCTACATGATGCTGACACATATCTTCACGGATTAGTACTATATGGATCCTTTCCTGAGATGTTATCCCTCTACGGGTGCATCGGGTATTTCATGTTCATGTACTTTATCATGTGCATCAGGTACTCCTTATACTCGTACTAGTTCATGTTATTACATGTTCTCATGTGCTTTCATGTGCTTTATCACGTGCCTCGTGTACTACTCATTACATGAGTTCACGAATCTTAGTTGTATTCATGTGCTTATAACGTAACTTGAATGGATCCTTGTGTATTGATTGGGGCGGGGTGAGTAGAATTGGTTATGTGAACACTATCCCCAGTAGCTGTATTCATGTGCCTCCTTAGTTGTATTCATGTGCCCCTAAGCCGTTTACATAACCATATTGTACTCTAAATCACTTAGCCACTTACAGTCTCTACTATCATGTATTTACTTTCAGTTACAAAATATCTCCTGTTTACTCGTACTACCTTTTAAGCACTTCCTGTATTTTACTCAATTGCATGATTTATACTCCTAACCTGCTATGAACTGTTTGAGAGATATGTGCTCGTTCCCGTCCTGACTGGACTTGTTGAAAATTTTACAGAGGACGAGGAGGAGGCCAGCTTAGACACTTATTATGGGACAGCCTTAGAGGACACTTGCGATCCGGACTTCCAGTCGGATCCCTTAGCAGTAGAGACAGTTGCTCCAAAGTTAGTTTATCTTATTTCATAGTATTGGAGTTGAGTTGTATATACATTTAGGATCTGTATTATGTCTGGATGTTATGGAGTTCATCATAGACACTTAGCTTCTCTCTATCTGTATTTTCTGTGAATTTGGATCTTACATCTTTATTACCTATCTATCTTCCTTTCATGTTCTACCTTAGCTGTGATTGAGTTATATTCTGTTATGTCACCCCCATTCGGGGAGTATAACTGTTTTTACCTTCAACTGTTAGATGTTGTGACATAGGACAGCGTTCTACCGCCGACACTACGGCGTAGGCTGGACGTACCCACGTTTCGTGCCCTTACTCTAGGGTGCGGGTCGTGACACACTACGAGGACATCATTGAATTCAATATTAAATCCACCGACACGACTTTTAACAATAAAAGTGTTCAAAGTGAAATTGCAGTAAACATACGAATATCATTAGTTGCGATAGGATATTGGTGGGTGACAAGTTCGTGCAACCCTAATTGTCATGCCCCGCTCCCGTAGGAGCGATCGTCCTCTCTAAGGCGTGATGCCGCACGTACCTAGATTGCGCTCGTGCAAGGCGGGTTCCATAACGGCCGATTTCAGCGAGTACGACGGGGTCGTCACACAGAAGTCCCATGCAAAGAAATTGAATAATAGCAGCGGAAATTTGAATCAAAACACAAGTTATTCAAAGATCTTTTTATTGATATTGAAACAAAGATTACAAAGGGCGCAAGGCCAAGATTACAAGTCACACAAGCTGTCACGACCCGCATCCACTGTGAGGGTACGAGAACGTCACAACGCCCAACCTACGCCGCAGTGTCGACGGTAGAACGCTGTCCTAGGTCACATACATCTAACAGTATAAGGCTATGCAGTTTATACTCCCCGAATGGGGGTGACATAGCAGAATGTAAACTCAATCATATCTAAGGTAGAGCATAATGGAAGATAGATAAAACATGAAATCCAAAAGAGATACAGCAGATAGAAGTCTAAGTGTCTAAGATACACAAACCCAGAAATACGTCTCAAAGCTCAAATACAGTAATCCATAAAGTAAATACAACTCCAGACAACTGAAAATAGCTAACTAAACAACCTCTAATGTGTCTCCTCTAGGCTAGCAGGCAACCTCCAAGCTATCTGTAAAAATTTTCAACAGGTCCAGTCAGGACAGGAGCAAGCACAGTACATCTCAACAGTTCATAGCAGGTTAGAAAATATAATCATACAGTAAAGTAAGATATAGATACTGAAGGAAATGCAATATGTAAACAGAGAGAGAACTGTAATAGAAATATCTACTATAAGTAGAGAGCTACCAGTGACTAGTGATTTAGAGTACAAAGTCGACATGTGAACGGCTTGATTTGCACATGGCTATACTAAAGAGGCGTACATGGCTATTTTACTTTGGAATTGTTCACATGGCTATTTATACTCCCCCAAACCCACAATTAATACACAAGGATCCAACCAGGTTATGTTATGATTCTATGTAACAGTCTCCGAAGGGTGGTAAGCCCCCGAAGGGTGATAAGCCCCCAAAGGGTGATAAGCCCCCAATGGGTGATAAGCCCCCAAAGGGTGGTACATAGTAGTCCCATAAATGGGATAAGGATTCAAAGAAGACTCTGTGATCATATGGGTATATGTCACAAGTGATCAAAGAACCAAAAAAGCATAGTGATACGCCATGTAAGTGAAACGCACAGAACATAGAGTACCCCGATGCTCCCTGAAGGGATACCATCTCAAGAAGGGATCCATATAGTACTAATCCGTGTGACCAATGTGACAGTATCAAGTAAAGTAATTTAATGCAGGAAATAATTCTAAGCAGGATATGAAATGATCAGAGAATGTACTCGCCTGATAACCTAAACAGCTGATAAGTATAGGGGGTCCAACTGAAGCCACAGAGTCCTATTTAAAGCAACACAGGTTATAAGGTGTTCAATTTGTAATAAAAAAATCTCTACAAGCAATCTATTTTATCCTAGGTTCTTCTAAGTCAAAACAACTCTAGGTCAACTCCGGTCAACCCTGAAAGTCAAACCTAGGTCAACTATGGTCAAACTAGGTCTAACAAGTCTAAATTAGGTCAAACAAGTTATTCTAGGTCTAAACAAACTAAGTATATACAAATCAAGTATCCAAGATAGCTACTAACTCATACCTAAGTCACTTGCTAAACCAAGCACAAACCTAAACCATAAGCTAACAAGGCACACAAACTTAGTCATATAATGTATATATATTATTCACATTCACATATTTATATACATAGATATATATAGGAAAGCTATATATATAGGCACATACATATATATATATATATATATATATATATATATATATATATATATATATATAGAAAGAGAGATAAAAGAGTAAGAGAGTATGTGTGTGTTTGGCATGTGTGTGAAATGATATGTGTTAATGTTCTAAAATTTAGTGATAGGTAGGTGTATGTGACATGGGATACATGATGTCAAAGGGTGTATGAATGCATGTGTGTAAAAGGTTATAGGTTAACTCAGTTTATAGAAATACATACATACTTACCTTATATACATGCATACATACATATCACGTATATTATATTTACATGATACATACATGTATACTTGTATTATATTATACTTACATTCATGCATATTAGATACTTGTATTTATATTAACATAATGCAAACATTCATTTCATTCATGCATCTATGCATTACCTACATGTTTTATACATATGCATACATTGTATATTCATATCATTTCATACATTAACATAGAGACATACAAACATGCACACATCATATATTTCATACCTTGTATTACCTTACATATCATGTTATATATTATCATTCATTCCTTTCATATATTACATTATCTTTAAGTTGAATACATCATATATGGATACAATATATTATCTTGCATGCTTGCATTCATATATTACATTCTATATTACATATATACATGTATTTCCTCCATTCATTCATGCTTGCATCATATACTCTACATTACTATACATGTTATTATTATATATTGCCTTACAATATCTATATATTATGCATTCATATCTATCATTACATATATATCTTATATTAATATCTAGCATTCATATATACTTTCATGCATACATTGTATATCATTCTTTCATTCATGCATTGCTTATATGCATTATATTAATTGCATTCCTACATGCTTGCATTCAACCATATATATACATTAATGTAAAAAGAATATATATTATATATATATATTATTTCATTCATCTAACATATCATGCATTACATACTCTATATTCATTTAATATCCATACTACATAGGCTAATAGGTTACACAAAATGCATATATCGTGTAGTCACTCTTCTACTTAAAACCAATACTGTACCAATTGGGTATTAACTAAATTCTAGGATTAAATTATGTTATAGATCTTTGTGTTAGCTTTCTGAAACTTTAAACGGATCGCATTTTCGTGTCCGAAAGCTCCCGAAATCGCAAAAACACCGAAACGCGTTCGTCTTTCGTACAGCTGACTCTCAAATAATTTTACAAAATGTTTCAAAACTAATTTTGCTTATTAAAATATATATTTGAAAATCTAACTTCGATACGGTTCTTTTAAAAAAAACGGAAGATAAATCGGAGTTTTAAGCTAAAAGTTATGACATTTCTAAGTTGCTATTGCTACTAAAAACGTGGATAAATATTATGGCGAATTTAGGTAGTTTGAGACAAAAGAAACACAAGTATATAACATAATATATCAAGAACTCACTCTCTACACTAATATATATATATATATGAGACACTATAGAACACATCTCCAATACAAAAATATGAGATTAAACATGTAATAATTCATTCATACATAACAACAACACATAGTGTGTCCAAATTTTGGGATTTTTCCACATGGACACAACCACAACACAAATGACACTCCTATTACCTCCAAATGGACACAAAATGGACACAAATAGAGATACAACCATGGGGGTCATTCCTATGGGTTCAAAATATTTTTATATGCATGTAGGGATGGATTAGAGGAGAGATTATACCTTCCGGGAGAGAGATTCAAAGGGAAAATCCTTTCGACACGACACCGACACGTAGAGATTCTAAAAGGACACGAACGAGCTCCGAATCCTCCTAAACTTAGCTAGCACCCTCTAACCATGGAGTAGAGGAGAAATGAAGAAGATTTGGTGGAAGAAAGGGTTGATTTAGAGATGAAATCAATGGAGGTTCATCTCTAAATTAATTTGGGGAAGAACAAGAGAGAGAGAGAAAGTGGATGAAAACAAATGAATGAAGGAGTGACTCACTCCTTATCCCCCCATAGGTGGCTGCCCAAAAAGGGTGAGGTGTCCCCTATTTGAATGTCCAAAATGCCCTCCACTAATCTATTTGATTTAAATTAGGAATGGGTTAACGGTTGAGGTCAATTTAGTCTAGTTTTAAGTCTCTAATTAAACTAAACCTATCCATAAATAATTAGTCTAACTACTAACTAAAATTAATATCATGTGGACTAAAATGAATATCATGTGGGCTATGCCTAACTAGTGTGTGGGTCCCATTAGAGTCAAACTACCCTCCGGGTTCCCGTTTCAAGTCGGATTGAGTTGAAATTCGAGCCCGACTCAAATTACCCCAAAATAATATCATAAATAATAAATAAATTTCAACCCCAAAATAATATCATAAATAATAAAATAAATTTTAAAAATATTCAAAAATGTAAAATGATAAAAATACCCCTGTTTATGAAAACTGGGAGTGACAAATCTATCCACCTTAAAAAAATTTCGTCCTCGAAATTAAAATATTCATACTCCTTCTAGGTCAAACCCCCACAATCAAAGTCCCATAATTTAAACAAATCATATAATTTAAAAGGACGACATACAGGATCATGGCATACGGTGGTAGTGAAGTCTCATCTAGGTATACTAGTCATGCTATCCAAAACGGTCATAGGGTATCAAAACACACAAGCAATCTAGGGTGCTAAACTAGAAAAGATATAGAATAATAATAATCAAAACTGTAAGGCAGTCTACCAACCTATATGAAACTGGTACTTATCAAAAATAAATAAAGATGACTACCAATTATCTATAAAGGGGTACTATTCAAAGAAAATCACAATCAAAAGTTAAAGAATGAAAGTCAATTACATTGAAATCCAATCACAATATATATATATATATATATATATATATATATATATATATATATATATATATATATATATATATATATATATAGAGTGTTAGAGAAGGAAAAAAGCTATAATTATGTAAGGTTATGTGGTTCGTGTGTGTATGGGTGTATGTGGACATGTTCATATGGTTAGATAGTAGGCATGTGTGCATGTGAAATATACATGAAGAGTATAGGAGGATTTGGGTTTCGAAACAATAGCTATCCAGTTACACTACTCATGGCATATTGGTTAAACAATCTACAACACACAACCTATTTACTCATAACATGCATGGCTAACCATATACATATATATATATATAAAGAGGTAGAGATTTAGTTATGTATCTATATACATTATAACATGTATGCATAAACTCTATATATATCTATATAGATATATGAACATAACATAGTGGAAAAGGGTTAAGTTACATGACAGTGTATACTAAGTTAGGGTGTGCGTGTCCTTGTACAAGGTTATAGCTTAGTATTGAAAGATTAAAACCGGTTTTAGTTCAGCATTTACATACAAAATCTGAAAATAAGCTAACATTTAAACCAGTACAATATTAACATAATGTAGTTTCAGAATTTAGGGTTTGAACATCACAACTAACTCAATGCTCTCAACACATCCTAAACATGATGGAGATGAAACCCTAACATACTATCCATTCCTTTAGCTACACATACAGTTCAATATTACATATTAAATATGAAATTGGACTAAACATTTGAAATTAATATAAAAAAGTTAACATGTATTCAGTTTTAGGATTTTGGAGAAATTTGAACATCAAACCAACCCAATGTTTATCACAACCTAATATGTAAGAATATGAAACCTAAATTTATATCCTTACATACCACAATGTATATAGCTCAAAATATTATATTTAAAACAACAAATTGAACTAACATTTAAAATCCAATATTAAGGGTTAATATGCACACAGTCTTAGATTTGACAAATTCAAACACAAAACTCAACTAAATATTATTTTTTTTGAATTGAAACCCTACGTATAACATACATGTGCAGTGATATAAACAAAACTACTACCATGAAATTTATATTGAATTACGAATTTAAACTGGAAAAGCAGAAAACCAAAAATTTCGGAATTTTGACAATTTAAACATCAACAACATATTAATATGTATTTAGATAGGTGGAAAATCAAAGTGTAGCATGCATACGTATAAGGCAAGGGTCTGTGTCCACTATATATTCTCATGTCCCAATATAAAAATCAATTTCTACATCAAGACCAACATTTAGATTCCTACCAAGATTGTAAAGTAGGTGATTGGTGAAATCAAGACAGTTTTATTATTATTATCATTATTTAATACAATAATAATATCAAGAAGAAATAACAATGAAATCTATTCTGCTTATCTGTTTAAAGGAAGAACCATTTTAAAACCATAGCTATAATATCAAATCCAAGATAAGGTATAGCAAAATCGTCGATTCATTGTATTAAGAAGAAATTCATAGTAAGAAGTTGCACAAGGTTCATAAAAATAGCTAAAGCTACTCCTAAGTAAAATAATGAGAAGCAAAACAAAACAAATAATAATTTTTTTTTGAAGGACTGAAACAAAAGTAGAGAAAATATGTTCGAAAATATTTAAGGTACAATCTGATAATCATATGCGTCTATCCACAATCATGGTACTCTAAATCCTCGTCATACTAGTAAGCAAGGCTACGATAATCACAGAGTCCTCGACTTAGGCACATACCTCTAGAATCATGGTATTTAACATTTTCGCGATGGCACTAGCTTGGCTGCGAAAACCTTAAATTCCCACACCCGAGAAATATATCCAAAATCAGACTATATGTCCTCACCATGCTGGCTAATGTGACTATAGAAGACTAGATTCCATAACTTAGACGACCTAGCCCATATAATTTCATCTTGACAAAAATTAAATTAAATCACAATAAATACCCAAAAATCAAATTTATCAACGAACATCAAGATTCAAAAATGAACAAAAATCCTTCAAATCATATAAATACAAACTCGGATGCGACAGCTAACGTCAAGATTCAAAATTCAACAATCTTCCATCAAAATCAATAAATACAAACTCAAATTCAACAATAATCCATCAAAATCAAATTCAACAACAAAAAATAAAGATAAATCAAATCAAGGAAAAAGAGAGTTTTCAAATCGAAGTTAAGTAAGATTCTCAAGGGTCGTCCCAGGAATCTCTCAAGGGATCCTAACTATGATTGAGTATCTTCAAAATATATCCTAATCATACTGCAGGCTGTAGTGGTACTCTAGTTCGAATATCACTACATAAACTCGACCTGCATGGGCCACCACTAAAAATGTGTCACGACCCGCACCCACTATGAGGGTACGAGAACGTCACAACGCCCAGCCTACGCCGCAGTGTCGACGGTAGAACGCTGTCCTAGGTCACATACATCTAACAGTATAAGGCTATACAGTTTATACTCCCCGAATGGGGGTGACATAGTAGAATGTAAACTCAATCACATCTAAGGTAGAGCATAATGGAAGATAGATAAAACATGAAATCCAAAAGAGATACAGTAGATAGAAGTCTAAGTGTCTAAGATACACAAAACCAGAAATACGTCTCAAAGCTCAAATACAGTAATCTATAAAGTAAATACAACTCCAGACAACTGAAAATAGCTTACTAAACAACCTCTAATGTGTCTCCTCTAGGCTAGCAGGCAACCTCCAAGCTATCTGTAAAATTTATCAACAGGTCCAGTCAGGACAGGAGCGAGCACAGTACATCTCAACAGTTCATAGCAGGTTAGAAAATATAATCATCCAGTAAAGTAAGATATAAATACTGAAGGAAATGTAATATGTAAACAGAGAGAGAACTGTAATAGAAATATCTACTATAAGTAGAGAGCTACCAGTGACTAGTGATTTAGAGTACAAAGTCGACATATGAACAGCTTGATTTGTACATGGCTATACTAAAGAGGCATACATGGCTATTCTACTTTGAAATTGTTCACATGGCTATTTATACTCTCCCGAACCCCCAATTAATACACAAGGATCCAACCAGGTTATGTTATGATTTTATGTAACAGTCCCCGAAGGGTGGTAAGCCCTCGAAGGGTAATAAGCCCCCAAAGGGTGATAAGCCCCCAAAGGGTGGTACATAGTAGTCCCATAAATAGGATAAGGATTCAAAGAAGACTCTGTGATCATATGGGTATATGTCACAAGTGATCAAAGAACCAAAGAAGCATAGTGATACGCCATGTAAGTGAAATACACAAAACATAGAGTACCCCGATGCTCCCTGAAGGGATAATATCTCAAGAAGGGATACATATAGTACTAATCCGTGTGACCAACGTGACAGTATCAAGTAAAGTAATTTAATAAAAGAAATAATTCTAAGCAGGACATGAAATGATCAGAGAATGTACTCGCCTGATAACCTGAACAGCTGATAAGTATAGGGGCTCCAACTGAAGCCACAGAGTCCTATTGAAAGCAACACAGGTTACAAGGTGTTCAATTTGTAATAAATAAATCTCTACAAGCAATCTATTTTATCCTAGGTTCTTCTAAGTCAAAACAACTCTAGGTCAACTCCGGTCAACCCTGAAAGTCAAATCTAGGTCAACTATGGTCAAACTAGGTCTAACAAGTCTAAATTAGGTCAAACGAGTTATTCTAGGTCTAAACAAACTAAGTATATGCAAATCAATTATCCAAGATAGCTACTAACTCATAGCCTAAGTCACTTGCTAAACCAAGCACAAAACTAAACCATAAGCTAACAAGGTACACAAACTTAGTCATATAATTTATATATATTATTCACATTCACATATTCATATACATAGATATATATAGGAAAGCTATATATATATATATATATATATATATATATATATATATATATATATGCACATACATATATATATATGTATATATATAGAAAGAGAGATAAAAGAGTAAGTGAGTATGTGTGTGTTTGGCATGTGTGTGAAATGATATGTGTTAATGTTCTAAAATTTAGTGATAGGTAGGTGTATGTGACATGGGATACATGATGTCAAAGGGTGTATGAATGCATATGTGTAAAAGGTTATAGGTTAACTCAGTTTATAGAAATACATACATACTTACCATGTTTACATGCATACATACATATCATGTATATTATATTTACATGATACATACATGTATACTTGTATTATATTATACTTACATTCATGCATATTAGATACTTGTATTTATATTAATATATTGCAAACATTCATTTCATTCATGCATCTATGTATTACCTACATGTTTTATACATATGCATACATTGTATATTCATATCATTTCATACATTAACATGGAGATATACAAACATGCACACATCATATATTTTATACCTTGCATTACCTTACATATCATGTTATATATTATCATTCATTCCTTTCATATATTACATTATCTTTAAGTTGAATACATCATATAAGGATACAATACATTATCTTGCATGCTTGCTTTCATATATTACATTCTATATTACCTATATACATGTATTTCCTCCATTCATTTATGCTTGCATCATATACTCTATATTACCATACATGTTATCATTATGTATTGCCTTACAATATCTATACATTATACATTCATATCTATCATTACATATACATCTTGTATTCATATCTAGCATTCATATATACTTTCATGCATACATTGTATATCATTCTTTCATTCATGCATTGCTTATATGTATTATATAATTGCATTCCTACATGCTTGCATTCAACCATATATATACATTAATGTAAAAAGAATATATATCATATATATATTATTTTATTCATCTAACATATCATGCATTACATACTCTATATTTATTTAATATCCGTACTACATAGGCTCATAGGTTACACAAAATGCATATATCGTATAGTCACTCTTCTACTTAAAACCAATACGGTACCAATTGGACATTCACTAAATTCTAAAATTAAAGTATGTTATATATCTTTGTGTTAGCTTTCCGAAACTTTAAACGGATCACATTTTCGTGTCCGGAAGCTCCCAGAATCGCAAAAACACCGAAATGCGTTCGTCTTTCGTACAGCTGACACTCAAATAATTTTACAAAAAGTTTCAAAACGAATTTGGCATATTAAAATATATATTTGGAAAGCTAACTTCGATACGGTTCATATAAAAAAACGGGAGATAAATCGGAATTTTAAGCGAAAAGTTATGAAATTTCTAAGTTGCTATTGCTACTAAAAACGTGGATAAATATTATGACGAATTTAGGTAGTTTGAGACAAAAGAAACACAAGTATGTAACATAATATATCAAGAACTCACTCTCTACACTAATATATTTATATGAGACACTATAGAACACATCTCCAATAGAAAAATATGAGATTAAACATGTAATAATTCATTCATACATAACAACAACACATAGTGTGTCCAAATTTTGGGGTTTTCCCACATGGACACAACCACAACACAAAGGACACTCCTATGACCTCCAAATGGACACGAAATGGACACAAATAGAGATACAACCATGGGGGTCATTCCTATGGGTTCAAAATATTTTTATATGCATGTACGGATGGATTATAGGAGAGATTATACCTTCCGGGAGAGAGATTCAAAGGGAAAATCCTTTCGACACGTAGAGATTCTAAAAGGACACGAACGAGCTCCGAATCCTCCCAAACTTGGGTAGCACCCTCTAACCATGGAGTAGAGGAGAAATAAAGAAGATTTAGTGGAAAAAAAGGGTAGATTTGGAGATTAAATCAATGGAGGTTCATCTCTAAATTAATTTGGAGAAGAACAAGAGAGAGAAAGTGGATGAAAACAAATGAATGAAGGAGTGACTCACTCCTTATCCCCCCCCCATAGGTGGCTGCCCAAAAAGGGTGAGGTGTCCCCTATTTGAATGTCCAAAATGCCCTCCACTAATCTATTTGATTTAAATTAGGAATGGGTTAAAGGTTGAGGTCAATTTAGTCTAGTTTTAAGTCTCGAATTAAACTAAAGCTATCCATAAATAATTAGTCTAACTACTAACTAAAATTAATATCATGTGGACTAAAATTAATATCATATGGGCCATACCTAACTAGTGTGTGGGTCCCACTAGAGTCAAACTACCCTTCGGATTCCCGTTTCAAGTCGGATTGAGTTGAAATTCGAACCCGACTCAAATAACCCCAAAACAATATCGTAAATAAAAAATAAATTTCAACCCCAAAATAATATCATAAATAATAAAATAAAATTTAAAAATATTCAAAAATGTAAAATGACAAAAATACTCCTGTTTCTGAAAACTGGGGGTGACACAAGCTCACTCTTCTTATATTATAAGTCACTCAGCTCTCTCTTCTCTCGATACAATGCTTGATCCAGCGGAAGCTTCGGAAGGCAATGTCCATACATTATATCCCGTATAAGTCTTGACTCCATACGGCCGCACGCTTCGAATCGCCAAGGAACTCCGTACCTCGACGCATCCAAGCGAGCTCCGCACCACGAGCTTCTACATGTACCTGCACATGTAAACTATGTGGGTGTCAGTACTCAACTGTACTGGTGGGATGAGCTCCTCGCCCTCCCATATAAAATCGACATATTTGATTTACTTTATGTAACATAGTCTCTTATTATCAATTGTCTTTCTAGTCTTATCTTAGGATCAGTTTTTATGACAGACGCCTTGGCATACTTGTGTCTGAGGACCATCTCGTGCTTGCAAAAACAACATCCACTCAACAAGGTTAACCTATCAAGTCGTACTTGCATACGGCCATAATCAGAGATGCAACTACAGATAGACTCCATTTCCTTGCCTCTAGACCTTTTCCGTGCTTGTATTGTCAACGCACCGACTCATACTTGTCTTTCGTGCCATATTCTGTGACGTAACGACTCGGTCGTGCCATGAACTCGATTCGTGCTTCAATATCACTGAGGCAGTTCCTTCTCACTTAGTCTTGCCTATACTTTAGTTTTGACAACGCGGCCGTTCCTCACATTTCGAGGTCGTGCCCAGCAACACAACGTAACTTCACCCAACTTGCCCTACGGCCCATCTCGACTTAACTCGCAACAGCTCAAGTCTAACTTATGAAACTCTATGCCAACGACTTAACACTTGACGCCACATCTCGTATCGAAGTACGCAACCTTCATTATAACCAAATCTTAGGCCCAGACATTGTGTCTTCTAACTGCATACACATTCAACTCAACTCAGTCCAAAGGCACACACGCGGATTGCCGCCTTTGCCGACACTTCTATATGAATGGTCACAGGCATTAACTAGCCATCGTGGACATAGCCTGGCAAACGGGATCCTTGCACCGCAAGTAACGATCTCCGATGTAAGTCCCCGTACTACCAATTGCCTATTACCCAGCTCGACTATAATTTATTCTTCCTAGGCCGAGTCGGTCTCGTGGCCCCGGGTTGCCGCTCGAAGAACCATCGCCCTTGTCGACAAGTTGTCCATGACCACGTGCCTACGCTAACTTCTAGACTTAACGTAATTGCATGGTCTCATCATCATCACCTAGATCCTTTGCTTTACTTCTTTCACTTTTCACACTTTTTTGCAGAGCCCAAACCAGGGTTGCCTCGACGACTGAACTACAGTCCCGATGTATTTCCCCTCGGCGACTAACCATCGTTTAGACTTAACATTTCTTTGAAACTCCGGAAATGGCTACTGCATAGCCTTCCCACTTAACTTGAACATAACATATTTCTTAAGTATCGACAGACTGTGGCTAACTTTCCACTGAACCAACTGTGGCTCGTGCCTTAAGCCAACTCGTGTTCTATGCAACGCTATCGTCCAAGTCATACCTCATATGACGGGCCTTGGGATCGTGGGACTATTTAACTTGACAACCATAGAATGAGTGGGACATCATTTGGAATGACTTAGGTCGACCTACATAACTTTGCTTAACTTACTCAAGCCTACAACTTAACCCGGGGGATGAGCAAAGGCTATGCCAAGCCTTGTGCAGTGGAAGCGTGCATGCTTTATCAAGCATTTACGCGGGCGACGCCTATGACTTAGGCAAGTTCATAGTTTTTTGTCGAAGACCAACTTTCCTTCTTCCAAGCCACGGGACGAAGGACCGAGTGTCATTTTCAAAGCATTTCGTGCACCAACTCTAAGCCGACCATTGGACCTTTCCATATTATATCTCAATTCAACCCGTCGGGATTACTCTTTTTAGCTATGTGGATTCATCTCTTTTATTATTAAGCCTACTTGTGCAAGTTGAAAACATGCGATTTATTATATGAAGGCAAAGATGAGGCGAGATCACCGAAACTACCCCACCTGAGCGTTGTCTCCGAGCAAGCCATTGCAAGGCTAAGTTCAAACGCCGTTGGCGTTTCGATTTCTCCGATTGACTGAACGGGACGGGGTACTACATCATACACCACTCAGAAAAAGTTTCGTCTTCGAAACTTACTGAGTACAGTTATCAGCTTATAACTTGATTTAACATCCTACGTTCCTCGCACACACTATTCCTATACGTTTCCTCAATCCGAGCCACGCTCGTGCTATCGCTAACTTAGTTGTAAGGCACGCCAACCGATCAACCAACACTAGAACTTGTCTCAATTCAATGATCGCATTAGCATCAACATTTCTTTGAAACTTATGATTTTAAAATTCTCGACACTTTTTCGTTCCTCAAGTCTCACTTGATTCAACGTATCACTTAGTTGTATAGTACATATATTTCAGGCGTCCCCAAAATACGTACATTTCAGCCAAGTCTCGTGGTAGAGAATCTGCCATCACCACTCGAGTCGGATCGTGCACATATTCGGGCGTTCCTGATATACATGCATGTTAATCGAGCCTCACGAGTGGTGCCTCCATAATTTTCTATCGCTTCGCACTCGGACGTCTACCTACCCGCTAGGCTATGTCTTTCCGTCAGTACTTGAATTATAGTTCCCAAACAACGATATCAACACTGCCCCCATCCTATGGTCAAACTAAATCGATGGTACGGGGTTTTCTACCCAAGCTCGCATCACTCCGATTTCTAAACCTCGAGCATTGATTTCCTACACACATCCCGACATTTGTCGCACAGGGTCTGAGTCATTCAGCAAAGCCATCCTACGATAACTCACGTTCAACCAATTCCATGACATATCGATATCACTCGTTCATCAAGCTATTTCGTATAGTCTATCTCATAGTTCGTCTATCAAACTTTCTCAAATCAAGCACGCTAGGACACAATTCATCGTTAATCCATAATTCACATTTTATACTCCCTAAGTCATTCATCCTAATTTACGTAATCGATCACAAGGTCGTCCGACTTAACAATATGTTGCGCCTCAATCTCACGCGAGTCAGATTATCCACGGTGGGCATGAATCACCATGAACGCTCCCACGAGATAATCATTCTCATCGGGACGTAACTCTTGTTTTGTGTCTAGACTAATTCATTCTCGATGCACGGATTGGACCTACTCAATCCTCAAGTTTTATTCATTCGTCAATCATAAGTCCTACAAATCCTCGAGTTCACCTTCGTATCAAGCCAACAAGTCGAGACAATCAAAGTTGCCGCATCCTGATTTTTCGATTTTGATCATTCCTGCGACATGAATCACCATGTCAGCGCTCATGTGGAACGATTGCCCCTAATCCGACGCGACGTATGTGCGAGGCTAGAGTTGCGCTCAATACAAGATTGTCGATGTTGTGGTTATCTGCTTAACCATTAAGACACAATCATTTTCATCCAACATTCATCTCGATCAAAATCCTAAGTATAGCATCCAACCGAACAATAACACTTGCACGATCGTCCTTCGCCGAGTCAGAATACCCCCGAGTTATCGCATATCGATCTTTGATACGCCTCAATACCATCGACAATATGCATAACCTGACGATCTTCCTTTGCAACCAATTTTGAGTCGTGCGAATGATGCCATCGTCCAACTGGATAATCTCCCAACATTTAAACTCAAGTTCGATCATTATCCTTCGAATCATTCACAACATCAATTTTCTCAAACCCAAATTCGCTTATTATTCATCCGTCTATCTTAAGTCATCGACCAACGTATTTCCTCAATTCGCATCGTCCCTTTGCTAACTCAATTCATCGAACAACATCTATTCCAATCCTCATAGTCATTTTCACATATTCGAATCATACTTTTTATGCACGCTATCCTCTTGTCGTGCTAACTTTTCGTATACGATTCTTATTGATTTCCTCGATCAAGTCATCCATTCGCACACCTTAACTTTTCCTCGATTTGATTTGCCTACTCTATCATTTCCATGTTTTATACTTGCGCAATCTCAATCCCGTGCACGTTTCGTGCACGTCAATTCTAAGTTGTTCGAATCAACTCATCTAAAATTTCAAGACTACAACTTGTTCAACGACACTCAATCTAAGGCTTTGCATAATGCGACGCTTGTTGATAGACTCATTGACACTCCCTATCCTCAATCGATCGATCGACATTCCTGAGGCTATCGCATACACCACTCATGAATGAAGTCATTCAACAAATCCTTAAAACTGTCATTTGAATCTAAATCGACTTCTTTAATCCCATTCGAACCATTCCTCTAATTCCAAGCACGCTCATCTATAACGCATCGACGATATCGTCACTCGATAGCAACCCTATCGATAGTTATCCCACTTACTCAACCAAGTCTAACCCATCTCGTGCTTAAAATATTACGAATCCTGCATTCGACTTTGCTAAGGTTGCCTCGATCCTTGGTGTATATGTCCAGCCCGACTAAGCCAACCGTGCTTACGCGAACCATCTTTTTGTTTTGACAAAAACTGTTCTCCTACATTTTAGAAAATAGATAGACTTATTGTATGGACATCCCGTGGGACATTTGAGAGAGAGCGCACTAACGATATTAATATGCGGAAGCAACATTCAGAGTTCGCGGAAACATCAGAGTTAAAGAATTCAATCGATAGTCCAAGGACGTAAAGCCGTACTCTGATACCATTATGTTATGCCCCGCTCCTGTAGGAGCGATCGTCCTCGCTAAGGCGTGATGCTGCACGAGCCTAGATTGCGTTCGTTCAAGGCGGGTTCCATAACGGCCGATTTCAGCGGCTGTGATGGGATCGTCGCACAGAAGTCCCATACACAGACATTGAATAATAGTAGCAGAAATTTTAATCAAAACACAAGTTATTCAAAGAGCTCTTTATTGATATTGAAACAAAGATTACAAAGGGCGCAAGGCCAAGATTACAAGTCACACAAGCTCACTCTTCTCACATTACAAATCACTCTGCTCTCTCTCTTCTCTCGATACGATGCTTGAGCCAACGGAAGCTTCGGAAGACGATGTCCATACATTATGTCTCATATAAGTCTTGACTCTATGCGGCCGTACACTTCAAATCACCAAGGAACTCCGTGCCTTGACGTATCCAAGCGAGCTCCGCGCTACGAGCTTCTACCTGTGCCTGCACATATAAACTATGTGGGTGTCAGTACTCAACTGTACTAGTGGGATGAGCTCCTCGCCCACCCATACAAAACCGACAGGTTTGATTTACTTTGTGCGATATACTCTCTTCTTATCAATTGTCTTTCTAGTCTTGTCTTAGGATCAGTTTTTATGATAGATGCCTTGGCATACTTGTGTCTGAGGACCATTCCGTGCTTGCAACAACAACGTCCACTCAACAACGTTAACCTATCAAGTCGTGCTTGCCTTACGACCATAATCAGAGACGCAACTACACGATAGACTCTATTTCCTTGCCTCTAGACCTTTTCCGTGCTTGCATTGTCAACGCACCGACTCATACTTGTCTTTCGTGCCATATTCTATGACGTAACGACTCGGTCGTGCCATTAACTCGATTCGTGCTTCAATATCTCTGAGGCAGTGCCTCCTCGCTTAGTCTTGCTTATACTTTAGTTTTGACAACGCGGCTATGCCTCTCATTTCAAGGTCGTACCCAACACCTCAACGTAACTTCACCCAACTTGCCCTACGGCCCTTCTTGACTTAACTCGCAACAGCTCAAGTCTAACTCATGAAACTCTATACCAACGACTTAACACTTGACTCCACATCTCGTGCCGAAGCACGCCACCTTCATTGTAGCCAAATCTTAGGCCCAAACAATGTGTCTTCTAACTGCATACACATTCAACTCAACTCAGTCCAAAGGCACACACGCGGATTAGCGTCCGTGCCGACACATTTATATGAATGGTCACTGGCATTAACTAGCCATCGTGGACATTGCCTGGCAAACGGGATCCTTGTATCGCAAGTAGCGATCTCTGATGCAAGTTTCCGTACTCCCAATTGCCTATTACCCAGCTCGACTATAATTTGTTCTTCTTAGGCCGAGTCGGTCCCGTGGCCACGGGTTGCCGCTCGAAGAACCATCGCCCTTGTCGACAAATTGTCCATGACCACGCGCCTATGCTAACTTCTAGACTTAACGTAATTGTATGGTCTCATCATCATCACATAGATCCTTTGCTTTACTTCTTCCACTTTTCATACTTCTTTGCAGAGCCCAAACCAGGGTTGCCTCAGCGACTGAACTACAGTCCCGACATATTTTCTCTCGGCGACTAACCATCGCTTAGACTTAACATTTCTTGAAAACTCCGGGAACGGCTACTGTATAGCCTTCCCACTTAACTTGTGTAAAACCCCTAAATTTTTGGGAATTATTTTTTGTTATTTAAAAAGACATAAAAATGAATTTATACAATTTATGATTTTTTATTAGTAGAAATGACCTTAGCCATTTTTGAGTTTTGGAGCACTAGACGACCATAAACTTTGGCACGGAAGATGTAGCAGAGTGCTTTGACCAGTATATTAGTCATGCCGTGGGAGGCCTAGCCATAATTCTGTCCAAACTAGAAAAACCAGGCCAAGTTGTGAATTGACTCATTTAAATTATTTTAATAAGATATTATTTTATATATTGATTTTTAGATGACCCGGTTTGTCCAAAACAGTCCGAGCTGGGCCTGGACCAAACCCAAGCCCAAGTAGACATGTGGTGTGACCAAGGAGGCCATGTAGACATATTTTATGTACGTAAAAATAATTTCTAAATTATTTTAGAATTTCATGTACAATTTCAAATTATTTAATTATTGGTACAATTATTGGTATTTTATTATTTAAAAGATATTTTACAAAATATACAATTTGTGGACCAAGGAAAGCGTGTGCGGCATAAGTACACCCATTGGGACAATTTTATTAATTTATTATTATTAAAGTTATTTTTTGGAGAATTATTAAACATGTTTATTCTATTTAAATATTATTATTAATATGTTGAGTTGGTTTATCGTGAATATAATTTATATATATATGTAGATATATTTAAATATACTAAATATTTGGATATGTGACATTTAAAGTGTTATTTGGATTTAGATAGATTTTTGGATATATATAGTTATATATATAAAAGATTTAAAGATAAGAAAAAGAAAAAGAAAAGAAAAAAAAGAAGTCAAATCCACCCCTTAAAGGGGCGGGCCCTACCCCTCTCCATGCTTGCTGCGTACAGCAGCAAGCCTCGAAAATTTTTCGTGAGTGGGCCATTGGGTTATTAGTATTAGTAATAATAGTAGTGTTAGGTTTTTACCTATTTTGTTTTATATATAACTTTCTCCATAGACCTCAAAATCCTAGACTTCCAAAACTAAAATTGCGGCAGAACATACCCTCTTCGTCTACGAGTTCGTTTCACCAGCAACAGAGTTGTGTGTGCGACTAACGGAGCATCGAAAGTCAGCCCCTCGTCATCCACGCAACAGTTTTCCACTTTAGGGTATCCCACTTCCCCGATCAATTTCTCTGTCAATTCTACTCCGATTTTCGATCCATAAATTCGTGTAGAAAGCCCACATGACCCTCTTCGAGATCCCCTAGGTGGATTTCGACATGGCCATCCAACTTGCTCAAAAAATCGAGACAAAGTTGGAGAAAAATCACTTTTCTGGAATATTAAAAACTGTTTTAAAATACCTACTTGTCGGCCACTTTTCTTTACTTACAATATGATTTTGTAGAAACTAATTGAAGGCAGAGAATAACAACATAACCGAGACTACAACGCAATTTGTAGAATCAGATTTAATACATCGTACAGAAAGTTATGGATCGATGAACTTGTGCGAAAAACTGTTTTTGAAACAAAAAAAGAGTAGAAAAACACCGAATACGGCGTGCGCGCCGACAAACCGGGCGACGTGGTCGCGCACTATATGCATCAAAAGGTGCGCATGGATGTTATCGACGTGTAGGAACTGACGAAACCCGATTTCGTTTCATGTGCACGACGAAATCAGTGCGCATCCGTCGAGATACTCCCGTATCGACCCTTTGCAAATTAAGTGACAACTTCGTGTACACTCATCAAATCGTGATGAAACTTGCGCCATTAGACTCAAAATATTTTTCTGGTCATGTGAGCCAAGTTTGGTTCAATTCTGAAAAGGTTGATCGGGACGCCATTTTGGCGGGCCCACAATCCCACTCAACGGACTATTTTGTGCACGGCCCACCGGAATCCAAAATTGGACATACTGTTGGGTTTGTCTCATCAAAACAAATTCGTAGATATGTAGTTTGATGACTTTAGACACCGTAGGTTCTGGCGCGCATTTCGGTGCAAAGTGGGTCCAACGGCGGACATCGTTTTGACCCAAAATTATGATTTTGCCCCTGTTCCAGAATTTAACTTTTGGACATGCATTTTCTATGCATATCTTATATTCCAAACTCGTTCATGATATTTGTTGAAGCATCCGGAGTCATCTGCGGGAATTGCCTTTTCTTGCTTTGTTTATTTGTCGATTCGAGCTACTGGATTATTCTCTTTTACACATAACCTCAGGCAAGATACCTTGCCATCTTTACTGCTTAAATTTAGTTGCATTTTATTTCAGTTATTATATCTATATTTTTTGTTTATTATTTTTTTTTGCTTGTGAACATAGAGTTAAGAGACTTCCGTCAATATAATGCATGTCATTGACTTCGTCACGATGGTATCACGAGTTGTGTGTGAGTTGTGAGTATCATGTAGTGGTCACTTGCGTATTGGCTGATCACCCGTGCGCATGCGTAGGAATAACTGTCAATAGATGCATGTTAGAAGACTTGACAGTTATCTATTATAAACAGTGTTGTGGAAGCGACATGTGTTGGTGTATCGTGGTTACGATGCATATACAGTATCATTGGGGGGAGGGGACAACTATTAGCGTAGGGGTTACATTTATTTTTACACACATTTTGGTCCGAGGGTGACTCTTATGAGCACTACCTTCTGCCCAGGGCCGATAGTGACTCGGATGAGCGCTACTTACTGCCACTCTTTATTTACTCTGTTGATCCTACAGCCCCTGCGTAGAACGTTGTCCTCAAAGTGCATATCACATAGATGGTTAGGAACCCTGTTGTGTTGTAGTTTATAGTATTTTTACTTATGCAGTTATAATGGCATGTTATTCCTGTATCTTGCTACGTCCCTCTGAGGACCTGGTTATCTCTCCGGTGTGTGCTTTCATGGATTACTGCAGGTGTTCTAGCCAAGATGGTGGGCGTCTCCATTTTTTCGAAGATGATCGCTCTTGGTTCGTCTTGATACTTTTATGGATCATTTTCTTGTATACTTTATCTCCTTTTGATAGTTGGTAGTTGACTTTGTCTCCGTCCAACGATTGTACCATAAATATTCAAGTTGATTTTATACTATTATTCTTTTAATTGTGGATGAGATTTAGTTTGTCTTGGATTACTATATTTTACAGCTTATGTATACATACAAGGTTTCCATATATTGGAGTGTTCTTCGTATGTATGCTGCTGGCATGATACGTATCTGGTCCCAAGTATTTTGGGACTGGGGCGTTACATATTTTTGTGGTGGCCCATGCAGGTCGAGTTTGCCGTTTCGGTTACATGACTGTACCGAACGGGCCTGCAATATAGGATTAGAGTCTAGAATCTCATCCACCTACTTGACACCCTTTCTTGACTTCAAATTTCGAACTCTCGTTCGATCTCATTGATTTGCATCTTGCTTGAGCTCTTCCTACCGTAATCCTTATTTCCATACTTGATAGGAAGATGACTACACTAATATATGCTCATTGGTCAACCACATGGCTAAAATGATTACATTGACAACTAGTATGCCTTGAGATCCTAATTGAGCTATAAGGCTATGAGGATAAAGGGACCATATTTTCAAGAAGTATGAACTTAGGGATTAGTTAATTCCAAGTTGGATAGTAGCAACATTAATAACTTCGAAGGATTTTATAACTTTATTTTTATCTACAAAATGATAGAGGAATCTATATACAATTGAGAAAGAAAATTGAATTGATTTGCGTTCTAATTTTTGAAGGTCTTTGAAAAATAATTATGATTCAGTGAATTATAGCTATACATCTTTGAATAGATATAAAGTTAGTTGAAAAGAATTTTTGAAATTTAAATGCTGCTGTAAGATTATGAGGGCGGTTGATAAGGCTTGGTTTAAAATTGGGTTGTATGGTTCCTAATTAATAAGTTCGTAAAATTTTGATTTTTAAGTTTGGAGTAAGGTTATTAAGAATTTTTGGTTAAAAATATTTTGAAGGATATATAATCAAATTGAGGATCTACTTTAAACTCTTGTATGAATTACGATTGATAACTCCTATTTAAATTTTGAGTTTAAGATTTGGATTAATGATAGAAGAAGAAAAATATATAGATTTGATTTGTGACACAATAAAGGTTATTCGAGATTGATTGGAAATTTTGAAAAAAATAAAAATTTTGATTGGATGACTAATAAAAACATTTGAACATTGAGTTTATAGTTAGATTGCTAATATTACAATATTTTGGGAAAAGTAACTAAAGATGTGGTGAAAAGTTATTTTGATTGATTAAAGGAATTTACCATTTAAAAGTTATGATTTTGTTTGAATGACTTAGAAATAGAAGTTATGTGATGAGTGCGTTAAAATATTGAGCTGTAAATTTTAAATTATTCGTGATATATTAAAAGTTTATCTTGAGGGTTATTGGAGAAATTTTTGGAGTTTTAAAGTTATGAAGTGATATAATTTTTTTTTTGATTCATGAGTTTCTTGAGTTTAAAAGTTGGAGTGGGAAATGTTAAATTTTGGAAAGGTTAGTAGTAACGTGATGGAAGTTTACTTGGAAAGGGATTTGATTTGGTCATGATTAAATTTGACGGCTTGGAGTGAATACGAAATTTGGATAGTTCATTTAGAGAAATTTATTAAGAAACTTTTGGAGGAAACTTAAATTTTCAATTTTAATATTAGGCCACCAAGATAGCCCTAATAAATTGGAAGTATTCCATACTAAATGCCATGACACTCGTGACCATGATAGTAGTATATACACAAGCGTTGCTAGTCATCTACCAAACTATATTGTATCTCAATCTTTACTTACTCGATTTTCCCTCGAATCTCGATCTTTTATGGTAACCTTCTAACCCAGTTGCAATTTGAATAATGATTTAATTGTTCATTGACTGTATTCATTTAAGGGGCCATCTTCTCTCTAGAACTGTGATCCTAAATTATTTTGGTAAAATTTTAATTGATTTTATTGCATGCTTTAACTTGATCTCCTTTATTTTTGAGCATTACTATTCACCTCATGAACTCCCACTTTCTATTTTGGATATTTTGGCATCCCTTACCGTGACTTGAATATTTTGAGCACAACACTAGACTTTCCCTTCCAACAAACTTCATATGTTAGACTTAGACGAGCCCACCTCAATGTAGATATATTATGTCCCACTAAAACACGTCTACTTGTACTCTATTTTCTTGATATGACTTTCTAGTCAAATGGCTAAGCTATAACCGCTACCATGACACCAGTTACTTTCGGACTTGAATTAGAGGTCCAACGTTGACTCATTTCTTTCAACCTGATAGGTGATTGTGTTCTACTTCATCTATTAAATGCCTGACTTTGTGCTTACCTTGATTGCGTGACCCATTGTCCTATCACACTATTAGTTGAACTCTTGTAAGTTGGGTAGAATACCTCACAACCTAATAAAACCTTTATCCTTATGAATCATGTTGATGAGTTTACTCAAACTAGAAATTCAGAGGACCCTAAAATTATATAGGCGACCAAGCCATAAAATGAAGAAAACTAGGATAACTGTAAGGGCCCATACTTCGGGCAAGACTTGATTTTAAAAGATCTTGGACTATTTAAAATTTCCTTCATCAGTACCTCCCTTGCTCATATTTTGACTATCTCATGCTGCTAATGTAGCTTCAGTTTTGCAAGCTTATTTCGTTATCAAGCTTGATCATAAGATATATTATTGGGTGCACCCACTAACATATTGTCTAATCAGAACCGGTGCATGATGGTCTGATCAACCTATTGCACTTTGGTTCGTTTTTTAGGTATTATTCTATGTGGATGGAGACATAGTTAAACCTGCCTTAGAGTCTCATCCGTGATAGCATTGACAACTCTCATTTGAATTATTTCTGTCGCCTATGAACCCCGTATTCGTACTCGATAGCCTCGTCCTTGAACTCTTTATTGATTTTACTTTACTTATATTAGAAAGATCAGACACTGTACATGATAGATAGATGTAAGATATCACCTTTAGTTTTCATATCAGTTATTTTAACACGAATTTAGATATCCACCGACCAACTCATGTGGCTATATCATCACCTTAAACTCTTCTTCTCCCCAATCCTAGAAATTTCATTGTGCCCTTCCAACCCCTCTTGAACGCACGAGAGTGATTCTAATCATCACTTAATCAAACCCTCGACCAAGACGATCAGTATCCAGTTCTCCCTTAAGGAATCACATCTTCTAAATGTCTAATTTAATTTCTGTGGTCTATTCCCTTCCTTACTGTTCTTCTAAATTGGATATTCAAAATTTTGTTACCTTCACTAGCAGTCCTTATTCAATTCCATAACCATGATGTATTTTTGTATATATCGATTCCACAATTTTCTATTAGATGGTGGTGTTGAACGTCGTTTTATCGCCTCCACCAAAATTTAATTGTATTTTGGTATTGACGAACTCTTCCTATCCCTCAACCCTATCTACCCTATTAATCCTAAATTTCGAGGACGAAATTCTTGTAAGTTGGGTAGGATGTAAAACCCCTAAATTTTTGGGAGTATTTTTTGTTAATTAAAAAGACTTAAAAATGAATTTATGCAATTTATGATTTTTTTTATTAGTAAAAATGATCTTAGCCATTTTTGAGTTTTGGAGCACTAGACGACCATGAACTTTGGCACGGAAGATGTAGCAGTGTGCTTTGACCAGTATATTAGTCACGCCGTGAGAGGCCTAGCCATAATTCTGTCCAAACTAGAAAAACTAGGCCAAGTTGTGAATTGACTCATTTAAATTATTTTAATAAGATATTATTTTATATATTGATTTTTAGATGACCCGATTTGTCCAAACCAGTCCGAACAGGGACTGGACCAAACCCAAGCCCAAGTAGACATGTGGTGTGACCAAGGTAGCCATGTAGACATATTTTATGTACGTAAAAATAATTCCTAAATTATTTTAGAATTTCATGTACAATTTCAAATTATTTAATTATTGGTGCAATTATTGTTATTTAATTATTTAAATAATATTTTATAAAATATACATTTTGTGGACCAGGGAAAGGGTGTGCGGCATAAGTGCACCCGTTGGGACGATTTTATTAATTTATTATTATTAAAGTTATTTTTTGGAGAATTATTAAACATGTTTATTCTATTTAAATATTATTATTAATATGTTGAGTTGGTTTATTGTGAATGGAATTTATATATATGTGTAGATATATTTAAATATACTAAATATTTGGATATGTGACATTTAAAGTGTTATTTGGATTTAGATAGATTTTTGGATATATATAGTTATATATATAAAAGATTTAAAGAAAAGAAAAAAGAAAAAAAAAAGAAAAGGAAAAGAAAAGAAAAAAAAAGTCAAACACACACTTTAAAGGGGCGGGCCCCACCCCTCTCCATGCTTGCTGCGTACAGCAGCAAGCCTCGAAAATTTTTCTTGAGTGGGACATTGGGTTATTAGTATTAGTAATAATAGTAGTGTTAGGTTTTTACCTAATTTGTTTTATATATAACTTTCTCCATACACCTCAAAATCCTAGACTTCCAAAACGAAAATTGCGGCAGAACATACCCTCTTCGTCTACGAGTTCGTTTCACCAGCAACGGAGTTGTGTGCGCGACGAACAGAGCATCGAAATTCAGCCCCTCGTCATCCATGCAACAGTTTTCCACTTTAAGGTATCCCACTTCCCCGATCAATTTCTCTGTCAATTCTACTCCGATTTTCGATCCGTAAATTCGTATAGAAAGCGCACATGACCCTCTTCGATATCCCCTAGGTGGATTTTGACATAGCCATCCAACTTGCTCGAAAAATCGAGACAAAGTTGGAGAAAAACTACTTTTCTGGAATATTAAAAACTGTTTTAAAATACCTACTTGTCGGCCACTTTTCTTTACTTACAATAGGATTTTGTAGAAACTAATTAAAGGCAGAGAATAACAACATAACCGAGACTACAACGCAATTTGTAGAATCAGATTTAACGCATCGTACAGAAAGTTATGGATCGATGAACTTGTGCGAAAAACTGTTTTTGAAACAAAAAAAAAGAGTAGAAAAACACCGGATACGGCGTGCGCTCCGACAAACCGAGCGACGTGGTCGCGCACTCTATACATTGAAAGACGCGTATGGATGTTGTCGACGTGTGGGAACTGACGGAACCCAATTTCGTTGCATGTGCGCGACGAAATCAGTGCGTATCCGTCGAGATACCCCCATATCGACCCTTTGCAAACTAAGTCACAACTTCGTGTACACTAATCAAATCGCGACAAAACTTGCGCCATTGGACTCAAAATATTTTTTTGGTCCTGTGAGCCAAGTTTGGTTCAATTCTGCGAAGGTTGATTGGGACGCCATTTTGGCGTGCCCATAATCCCATTCAACGGGCGGTTTTGTGCACGGCCCACCGGAATCCAAAATTGGACATACCATTGGGTTTGTCTCATCAAAACAAATCCGTAGACATGTAGTTTGATGACTTTAGAGACCGTAGGTTCTGGCGCACATTTCGATGCAAAGCGGGTCAAACGACGGACATCATTTAGACCCAAAATTACGATTTTGCCCCTGTTCTAGAATTTAACTTTTGGACAGGCATTTTCTAGGCATATCTTATATTCCAAACTCGTTCGTGATGTTTGTTGCAGCATCCGGAGTCATCTGCAGGATTTGGCTTTTCTTGCTTTGTTTATTTGCCGGTTCGAGCTACTGGATTATTCTCTTTTGCACATAACCTCAGGCAAGATACCTTGCCATCTTTACTGCTTACATTTAGTTGTATTTTATTTCAGTTATTGTATCTATATTTCTTGTTTATTATTTTATTTTTGCTTATGAACATAGAGTTAAGAGACTTCCGTTAATAGAATGCATGTCATTGACTTCGTCACGATGGTATCATGAGTTGTGTGCGAGTTGTGAGTATCATATAGTGGTCACTTGCGTGGCTGATCACCCGTGCACATGCGTAGGAATAACTGTCAATAGATGCATTTTAGAAGACTTGACAGTTATCTATTGTAAACAGTATTGTGGAAGCGATATGTGTTGGTGTGTCGTGGTTATGATGCATATACAGTATCATTGGAGGGAGGGGACAGCTATTAGCGTAGGGGCTACATTTATTTTTACACACATTTTGGGCCGAAGGTGACTCTTATGAGCACTACCTTCTGCCCAGGGCCGATAGTGACTCGGATGAGCGTTACTTACTGCCACTCTTTATTTACTCTGCTGATCCGACTTCCCCTGCGTAGAACGTTGTCCTCAAAGTGCATATCATATAGATGGTTAGGAACCCTGTTGTGTTGTAGTTTATAGTATTTTTACTTATGCAGTTATAATGGCATGTTCTTCATGTATCTTGCTACGTCCCTCTGAGGACCTGGTTATCTCTCCAGGTGTGTGCTTTTATGGTTTACTGCAGGTGTTCTAGCCAATATGGTGGGCGTCTCCATTTCTTCGAAGATGATCGCTATTGGTTCGTCTTGATACTTTCATGGATCATTTTCTTGTATACTTTATCTCCTTTTGTTAGTTGGTAGTGGACTTTTTCTCTGCCCAACGATTGTACCATAAGTATTCAAGTTGATTTTATACTATTCTTCTCTTTATTGTGGATGAGATTTAGTTTGTCTTGGATTACTACATTTTACAGCTTATGTATACATACAAGGTTTCCATATATTGGAGTGTTCTTCATATGTATGCTGCTGGCATGATACGTATCTGGTCCCAAGTATTTTGGAACTAGGGCGTTACAACATGAACATAACGTGTTTCTTAAGTATCGACAGACCGTGGCTAACTTTCCACTGAACCAACCGTGGCTCGTGCCTTAAACCAACTCGTGTTCTACGCAACGCTATCGCCCAAGTCATACCTCATATGACGGGCCTTGGGATCGTTGGACTATTTAACATGACAACCGCAGAATGAGTGGGACAGTATTTGAAATGACTTAGGTCGACTGACATAACTTTAATTAACTTACTCAAGCCTACAACTTAACCCGGGGGACGAGCAAAAGCTATGCCAAGCCTTGCGCAGTGGAAGCGTACATGCTTTATCGAGCATTTATGCGGGCGATGCCTATAACTTAGGCAAGTTCATAGTTTTGTGTCGAAGACCAACTTTCCTTCTCCCAAGCCACGGGACGAAGGACCTAGTGTCATTTTCAAAGCACGTCGTGCACCAACTCTAAGCCGACCGTTGGACCTTTCCATATTCTATCTCAATTCGACCCATCGGGATTACTCCCTTTAGCTACGTGGATTCATCTCTTTTACTATTAAGCCTACTTGTGCAAGTTAAAAACATGCGATTTATTATGTGAAGGCAAATATGAGGCGAGTTCACCGAAACTACCCCACTTGAGCGATGTTTCCGAGTAAGCCGTTGCAAGGCTAAGTTCGAACGTCGTTGGTGTTTCGATTCCTCCGATTGACTGAGCGGGACGGGGCACTACACTAATGCTTCAAAATAATATCGATGCTCAGAAAATATGGTCAATTTATTCATTGTACTGGTGCATATTTTGCGAATAGAGAAATCCGTATACCATAAAAGAGATTGGTCATGAGTTTCAAAGTAAAACTCATTGTATGCTCTATCAGCCGATTAAACCAGAGAAAAGAATGATCCTTTAATAGGATCAGAAGACGTTGCCACTTCACTAGGAGTCGGCTTCTTCCTCTTAAAGGGGTTCAAAATCCTAGGTATTGTTTCTATAGAAAGATTGAAAACTATGAATTGGAAAGTGAGGGAAGGAGGAGGTTATACCTTCTAAGATTTGAGTATGTTGTAGAGGACGAGAAACTTCGTACGAATCCAAAAATTGGATTGAAATCTCCAAGGGGATTGGAAGCAATGACATAGAGAAAAACTAGGGTTTGGAGAGCTCGGGCGCGGCTGCTGCTGTGATTTGAGGATTTGGAGAAGATGAATAGGAGGGGGCCACTCGTTTCTGACTTGAAAGCATATACCACCAATAGAACTCAGGCCAAATTTGGTGCGAGCTCACCTGGGGTTCTGTTGAGGTATTTTTCAACAGAAATAAATACAACCCACTTTCTATTCATCAATCCCTTTTCAATTATTTAATTCAAAGTTTAATTATTTTAAATTTCATTTAATATAATTAATATTACTTCATGAATTAACTTTCGTTACACAGCGACTGTCTCAGATTAGCTGTAGGGGTACTATTCCAGCTAATAGAGGTTCATCGGAGAACACTTAAGTACCGTTTCGCATTTGTCGTAGCCGTAGTGACAGACTGACCCTTTGTAGGCTTGTATCGAAAAATAGTATTTGCATATTGAAGGATAATCAATAAATCAAAGTTAATTAATATTATTGACATCTAAAATTTTTTGTTCTCGACGTAAATAATTGAAACGATCTTCCGCTAATGGTTTTTTAAAGATATCAACCAGTTAGTTCTGTGTGTCTACATATACATGGTCTATATCTCCATTTGTTTGATGATCTCTAAGAAAATGATGTCGAATCTCAATATGCTTAGTGCGAGAGTGACATACAGGATTCTTAGTAAGATTAATAGTGCTATTGTTGTCACAAAAAATGGGTATGTGTGTGTATTATAAACCAAAGTCTTCTAAGGTTTGCTTCATCCACAAAATTTGTACACAACAACGTCATGCAGTGATATACTCAGCCTTAGTAGTTGATAGTGCGACAGAATTTTGTTTCTTGCTAAACCAAGAGACTAGAGCCTTACCTAGTAAATGACACGTATCGCTAGTAATTTTTCTATCCACTTTGCATCCACCAAAATCAGCATCCGAGTAACTGGTTAGGTCGAAGGACGTGGTTTTGGTATACCACAAGCCGATAGAAGAAGTGCCTTTAAGGTATTGGAAGATACGCTTAATTTCTCACAAATGTGATTCCTTAGGGTTAGCTTAAAAAACGTGCACACAAGCAAATACTAAATATTATATCTGGACGACTAGCAGTAAAATAAAGTAAACTACCAATCATACCTCGATACTTACGTATGTCGACCGATTTGCCTTGTTCATCAATATCAAGCTTGGTTGAAGTCGGCATCGGAGTGCCAAGTGGTTTGATAGTTTCCAGGTCGAACTTCTTTAATAAATCTTTTGTGTACTTGGCTTGATTAATGAACGTTCCATTGTTGGTTTGTTTGATTTGTATTCCGAGGAAAAATTTTCAGTTCTCCTATCATGTTCATCTCAAACTCGTTCTGCATACACTTTGAAAATTCTTGACAAAGAGATTTATCAGTAGATTCAAAGATAATATCATCTACATAAATTTGAATTAAAAGAAGATTTCTATTAAAAGACTTTATAAATAGTGTAGTATCAACCTTGCCTTTTGTAAAACCATTATCAAGTAGAAAAAGAGCTTAAACGATCATACCAAGCAAGAGGGGCTTGTTTTAACCCGTATAAGGCTTTCTTTAACTTGAAAACATAATTAGGATTTTTGAAATCTGTAAAACTTGGAGGTTGAGCTACATAAACTTTTTCTTTTATAAAACTGTTCAAAAATGCACTCTCAACATCCATTTGAAATAGTTTAAAATTATGAAAACATGCAAATGCATATAACATGCGAATGGATTCCAATCTCGCAACTGGGGCATAGGTCTCATCGTAGTCGATACCTTCATCTTGGTTGCATCTTTGAGCTACGAGTCGAGCCTTGTTATGAGTAACTAAATCATTCTCATTAAGTTTATTTCGAAATACCCAGTGGGTGCCAATGATCGGATGATTAATGGGCTCGGAAACAAGTTCTCAAATTTGATTCCGTTCAAATTTGTTTAGTTCCTCTTGCATAACATCTATCCAAAAATTATCGCTACGTGGTTCTTCAATAGTTTTGGGTTCAAGCTGTAAAATAAATACAACACAGGAAACTATATCTTTGCTAGAGGAACGAGTACTTACACCCTTGTTAATCTCACATATTACAAAGTCCTTTGGATAGTCAGCCAAAAACTTTATTCTTTTTGGCAAACTTTTAAGGTAGCTGGTTCCGGCTTCTAGTTCTGTACGTGATCTGTCTGGAGGATCAACTGGTGCTGTGCTTGAAGGTTCTCCAGGTGCCTTACTTGGTGTACTAATGTCTTTTTTATCATCATCATCGATTGTCTGTTTATTTAGTTCGTCAAATGTTATTGACTCTTCGATGATCATGCTTCTTTTGTTGAAGACTCGGTATCTTTTGCTTTTGGCCGCATAACCTAAAAATATACCTTCTGTAGGACCGTTGAGCACCTCTAGAGGGGGATGAATAGAGTGTGTGCGTGTGCAGTAGAAAATAATCACCAATTAAAATATTAAGCAGTTATATCATATGGCAGATAAAAAACGGTAAATAAAATATGGTAAAGTAAGAGTCAAGAATTCAAACACAGTGAACACCACGATGTATACTGGTTTCCCTCGGAGAGGACTAGTTCAGTCGTGAGTACTCTTGCTCACTGTTAATCCACTATGGCACAAGCTTTAACTGAGTGCTTGTAACTCTTACAACACCATGCTTGGTGACAAGTACACAACCGACTTCACAACACCGTGCTTGATGACGAGCGTACGACCGACTCCAGAAGGCAATTGGAAAACAGGAACGTTTTCTGAATACATCCTCTGATACAACTCTTCAACACCAAACTCTAGATTAAACAGAAACTGTATTGGCTTGGCTAAGAGTTGTAAAGGCTTAGATATGAAAGTAAAAAGCTCAGAATACTTTAGATAGAGAAGAGATGAAATTGGATTATTGAAATGAATGATAATCTCAACTCTATTTATAGTATTTTTGGGGGACCGAACTCGGGCAGAGTTCGGATGCTAAGATTTCGCATACGAACGTTGGATGCAGATTTGGTGAAAACTAAAATTCAAATAACCCAGACCGAACTCGGGTCGAACTCGGTCATAGTTCCTTTAGAGTTCTACTGGGTCAGAACAATAAGGAATGGACCAAATTTGTATAGGTTTTGGGCTTTTTAGAATTGTAGATTTTTGGGATAAGTAGCTAGGTTTATATTTGTTTATGGACTGAAAAAAAACCTAAGTCAGTACTGATCCGATCAATCTCACATTTTTCCTATACTCAATAAAAGGAAAAAATACATAATAAATATGAAAACTAATAGCCGATTTGATGACGCCTTTCCCTGACATTTGAGCAGACTCATTTTTTATTGACGGCAATCGTCCGCAGCGGAACCCCCGATGCGAGGCCCCGGATAGGTCATTGGGCGGTTCAGATATATCTTCTTGTATAATACCGATCAATAATTCTTTGTTGTATATGTCCTGGTTTGATCATGCTTACTGCTTGTCTGCAAGTACATGTTAGACGAAAAAAAACAATATGATGTAGTATGAGACAAGCACAGCAATATGATATAGACCATTTAGGACAATGCTAAGTTTAAGGACAATATTAAATTTAAGTAGCAACATGATAGTGATTACATGAATATTAGTGACATCACTAGTTAAACGTAATTGATTAGTCATATTCAAAAACATGATATAATCATTGGGCTAACACCTTCATCGGCCTTTTCGTCAAAAATTCTCAAATTGTATTTAGTATTGAGAATAAAGCATTTGCAACCAAATATTTTGAAAGATAAAACTGATGGTGTCCAATCAAACCATAACTCATAGGATTCGTCTTCTATTTTGGTCGAATTAGAACCCTATTGAGAACATAGCAAGCTATATTGACAGCTTCAGCCCAAAAGTATTTAGGTAGACTAAACTAGTTTAATATTACTCTAGCCATTTCAGATAGAGTCTTGTTCTTATGTTCCATAACTCCATTTTGTTGTGGAGTCCTAGGGCAAGAGAACTCATGTAGATAATCGTGTGTGTCACAAAATTGCTCAAACTCTGCATTTTCAAATTTGCCACCATGATCGCTTCGAATACGAGTGATCATGAATCCTTTCTCATTTTGAACTTTCTTGTAAAAGAAGACGAATTTTGACAATGCATCATTTTTGCGTGCAAGAAAATATACCCACGTGTATCTAGAGAAATCATCTATTATTACAAAAGAATATAATTTACCACCTAGGCTTACAATTCTACTAGGCCCAAATTAATCCATATGTAGTAATTATAGAGGTTTAGTGGTACTTACAGCGTTCTTGGACGTGAAAGTGGATTGGGTAGCTTTGTTCTTTTTACAATCACTACATACCGTATCCTTCTTGAAAGTAATATCCGGTAAGCCTCGTACCAACTTTTTTGTGGATAATATTGAAATTGTGTCCATGTTCGCATGACCGAGTCTCATATGCCATAGTTGACTCTCATCACTCTTGGCGATTAAGCATTTACCTGATTTGTTAGCATCTTCTAACAAATAGAAAACATATATATTGTCTTCCCTAATGCCTTCAAAGATAGTACTACCAGTTGAGCTATCAACTATCATATATTTGTCTTTGACAAAGTTAATACGATAACCATGGTCAGCTAAATGGCTTATGCCGAGTAGGATATGTTTTAACTCGCTTACTAGATAGACATCTTTAATCACAGGTTAAGGAGCCTGGCCAATATTATCGATACCTACTATATAACCTTTAAGATAATTATCGAAGGAAACGTATCATTCTTTCTTCTTTGACAGTGTTGCGAATAATGAAGCATCACCGGTCATGTGTTGTGCGCAACCGCTGTCGAGGATCCATTTGCTTCTAGCATGTGAAGGGTGTTCCACCTACAAGAGAATTTATAGATGAAACTTTTGGTGCCTATTTCTTGTAGGGTCCTGGAATGTTAGTTTTTGGTATCCAAGCACATATCTTTAAATCAACAAGCTTTCTAACTCGACATGCAGGAGAGATATGACCAATGGTGCCACAATAATGATATCTAGCATATTAAGTATTAGATGCAGTGTGTTGTGCATAATTGGTAGGTCATGGTTTTCTAGTATAATAGAATGCATGCCTATTAGTCTTCTTGGGCAACGATTTGGTTTGGTTTGGTCTGACAGTGTTGGGTTTGACAGTGTTCCGATGTTTCGGTAAGTGACACATGTTAGGATAGGAAGCAGCAACCTCAGGTTGTTTTTCTAACCTAATTTCTAACTTTTTGGAAGTGCCATACAATGTATTATAATAAGCAGTAAGTGCATCATTTCTTATTAGTGCTTGCTGAAGACTCTTCTTCTCTTTGAGTAGATCTTCCTCTAATTGGGTAATGGTCTTATCTTTCTCTTCGGATAGTCTTGTGGTCTCATGTAGTAGTAACTTAGCAGAAGAAAGCTCACCTACCTCACTAGAATTATCATTACTTCTGACCTTACCTAGTAGGTCGGTAAGTCTTCCTATTTCACTTTTGTACTCTTTGAGTACCGTCTTAGCATTTTGATATTTGTTACGCATTTTTTTGTAATCACCTAAGATGTCACTAAAGGCTTCACCTAATTGCTTAAAGGTAAAATCATCATATGTATCAAACATGGGGTTAGTATTTACCTGATCAAATGCCATTAAGCATACATATTCAGCGTCGTCTGATTGTTCATCTTCTGAGTCGCTGGCTTCCCTTTCATGCCATATGCTTGTGTTGGCGTACCTTCTGGATGTTGATTTCTTCAGGTAACCCTTGTCATACTTGTTGCTTTTCCTGGTTGATGATGATGCTGTTGGACAGTCCTTCTTTATATGTCATTTCTTCTTGCAATCGTAGCAGATAGGATATTCTTCTTCCTTGTCGCTGTTGTGTTCCTTTCTTCTTCTATTGAATCTCATGAACTTCTTGAATTTTCTTACTAGGAGAGCTTGATCTTCAGAGTCGGACTCACTGTCGTCGGAATTATCTTCGACAGATCTTCTATGTTGAGATTTGAAAGCGATCGACTTCTCCTTCGGTGCAACATCTTCAAAGTCTTGAAGTTCTGGCTCGTGAGTGAGTAGCTTACCCATGACTATTTTAAGAGACATAGTGGTGAGGTCAGTCCCTTCAATGATTGCCATAGCCTTTGGAATCCAGTTCTTCATGAGAGCTTGTAGAAGTTTGTAAATCTTCTCATGGTTACTGTATTCCTTGCCTAATAAAGTCAAAGGGTTTATAATATCCAAAAATCTTGTAAACATCCGAGTGACGGATTCGTTTGGCTTCATCTTGAATGCCTCATAATCCTGAGTAAGTCTGCTAATTTTTGACTCCTTGACTTGCGTCGTGCCTTCGTGAGTCACTTCGAGAAGTTTCTAGACTTTATTTGACGTTGTGCATATAGTCACCCTGTTAAATTCAGTCATGTCTAGGGCACAAAATAAAGCATTAATTGTATGTGCGTCAAGACTGGCCTGTTTCTTTTCAGCTTCAATATACTTGTTATGGGATTTCTCAACCAACTCTCCATCAACAAAAATACGTGCAGGCTTCATATAGACATCAATCACAATAGACCATAAGTCAAAATCTAGATATTTCAAGAAGAAACTCATCCGTATTTTCCAGTATGTGTAATTTGTACCATCAAACACTGGGGGTCTGTTTGTGGCTTGGCCTTCACTTGTGAATTTCATAGTTGCCATGTGCATACTGTAATCTATGTAACAGCTGTAATAATAAATAGTATAATAGTAGTGTTACCTCGCTTTACCTATATAACCCGCTCTGATACCAATTGTAGGAATGAATTGTAAAGCGCAATACTCTAGATGCGGTGTGAATAAAGTAGGCAGCATAATTTAGCTAATTAAAAATGTTAGCAACAAGATCACATATACTATACCACAAGTAAGTAAATGAAAAGCAGAGATCAGAAAGCAAACACAAATACGGTGATGTATACTGGTTTTTCTCTTGTGAGGACTATTCTAGTCGGAAGAACTCTAGCTTCCAGTTGAATCCACTATGGAAAAATAACGCAAGTTTTCATTCGAAGTCCTTGCAACTACTACAACAAATGCTTTGATCCGAAGTACTTGACCAACTTCAATTGTGAAGTATCTTTATTCTATCAAGCCTCTGATTACAATCTCTCTAAAACTTATAGACCGTACTGCACTGGCAAATCGATTAGAGGATTATAACTGGCTTGGAATTTGAAAATGAAAGAGCGTAGAACACTTTTGAAGACATATTAAGCTTAGAGAGAAGAGAGGAGAAAGGAGTATTGAAATGAGTGAAATTATTCTCTATTTATAGGTTTTCCAAAGTCATAATTCGAAATTAATTCGTACATAATTCTTTGAGAGAATCTCGACAAATAGTCGTTACATCCGTAACAGTAGGATGACCAAGATCAAAATCCAACGGCACCAAACGAACTCGGGGCGAGTTCGGAACAAACTCGGGCCAAATTTTGTTGGTGACCAGAGTTTGATTTTGGGGAATTTTGTAAATTGGATTTTGAGTTTTGGGCTTTTGAAAATTTTTAGCAGTTAGGAGCTTTTTGTAAAATAGGCTATTTTCAAAACTTTGGATATTTTGAAAACATTTTGGGGTAGCCTATTTGCCAGTACGACTCTGTGTACAAAGTATTCCTAGACTCAATAAATATGAAAATTATATTGAATATTTAAATACAGACTCATGTGGCAAAATAGCTTCAGTCTTGAATGGAGTGGTAGAAGTTCTCAGCAATCGTACAAGTAGCCCTTATATCGAGACAGGGTCAGATCAATTATTAAAATCAGGTTCGATCATGACCAATGGGACAACCTTAAGCAAGATCTTGAAGTTGAAATCCAGATAAAGAACGAGGAGACTGTCCCGAGGAGATAGACGATATGAAATTTATGACAGAAAGGGACAAGGAAAGAAGTTGATATGAAAATCATACCAACAGTATTGTAAGCACCTAACTAAGATTATGGCATGAGATGAGAAGAAAATATTTCAAGATAGGGAGTTAGAGTAATCCTAAGTAGATTGATAAGTCAGATCTAGAGTAGAGTTGTGGATGATACATTCCAGAGAATGAAGATGTTTTATTTAAGGGTGAAGGAGGCTAAGAATTAAATACTATGTATTTTCGGGGATAGAGGATATTTAAAGACCCCGGCAAATCACATTGTGAGCAACTTAGTATTGTGTTAGCAGAAATTTCAATTGAAGAGGATAAGTTGTGTGAAATAGAGTGTACTAATGGAAATTGGATGATATCAAGGACTTTCAAATACGATGAATTTGATTCTGGATTAAGATTGGCTAGCCGTATTTGAGGGAGCATATGTTATCCTAGAAACCTGATAGTTATGCTAAACCATAGTATAAATTGGTGTACAATTACCTCAGCCCTCTTGATTTTTAGATTATTCTAAGTGACTGGAAGTTGTTGATTTAGACATATCCATATTCTTTCCTTTCTTATTTCTAAGCTCATAAATCACGGTTGCGTGATTTAGCCATTTTATCATTCTAAAAATATGATTTAGAAGACCCCTATTCTAAAGTCTTCCTATTATAAAGAGCTTTCAATCTTCCAATTTCTAAGACAACTTCCATTTTTCTAGTTCTGGTGATTTCCAATAGGAGTATTTGAGTTGTACAAGCCTGGAGTATCAAGGCTTTCTCAGATAGGTGTTGAAGTTTGATCGTGGGATTTAGATTAAAATACGACTGTGTTGAAGTTGGCGTCTTCTTCGGAGTAACGCACGCAGTGTAATCTTTATTTCAAATAGTGGACTTAATATCGAACAGAGTTCTCGAGACTGGACTAGTCCTCTCACAGGCAAACTAGTATAAAATCTCGCTGTCTGCGTATTGCTTTTTTGCCTCTATTTACTTATTGTTTTACTTCACTACACCTAAGTATTTGTTTATATCTACCTCTACATGCTTAAATTTTTTGGGGATATTTTTCTACTGCACTCTATTCACCCCCCTCTAGATGTGCCATCGATCCTACACGTATGTGTGACTTAGAGTTAGTAGACGTACCTGGAAGGGTGAAGTTATCCAGAATAACTTTTATGACTTGTCATTAGATATCACACGACATTGTGAGTGAGGATTCATTGTGTTGGCACGAGCTTAAACATTCGACTGATCATCGGTGCGAGCGGTTAGTGTGTCGGTACATATAGAGTTAGATGGTGTATAGGTTAGAGGCTCGTATTGAGATATGGATTGTCTGAGTTGTGGATATGACTTGCATAGTTCGGAGGTGGGGAAGACAATCAGTAGGCGTATGGGACAGACAGTCACTTTAGTCTCAGTGTTACCCGGTTATGGGCTATGGTTACCCTATTATGGGCTATGGCTACCCGGTTATGGGCTATAGTGACCGATTTGGGCTATGGTTACCCGGTTATGGGCTATAGTTGCAGCTTATGGGCTATGTTTACCCGATTATGGGGTATGATTACTATTTATGGGCTATGGTTACCCGGTTATGTGCATGTATGTATACTAGGGGATATATCCGGCAGCGGTCACTAGCTGCTCGCTAGGTACGATTGGGAGGTATACTAGTATACGTGGGAATTAATCGGCTCGTGATCCGACATCGGCCCGTGATTCGATGCCACTTCCTTATGTACCTACCCATACGCTCTAAAGTTATGGGCTACGGTTAGTTTGTATACCTACATTGGACCGTATCATGGGACAATGACTTATCAGGGGCTGGTATGCCATCCATTGTTTATGATTGGTTATGGATATGGTTTACTAATTGATGACTAGATATAGGACCATGTTGTGGTTCGAGTTGATCATTTTGTTCAGTTTATATTATGGCATGTATTTCTGTATCTTACTATGTTATGCTGAGGACCAGGTGATCTCACCAGGTATTTACTGAGTAGTTAGTGTAAAGTATATGGACAGGTGCTGCGTGATGCATCGAGGGTTCAGGTATATATATATATATGTTCTCTGGTATTTTATTTACTCTTTCCTGTATACATTTCACCTTTATTTGTTTTATGTTGTTATGTAGCATATTATTTGCAAGCTTATTCCATTCTCGAGCTTGCTCGAAATGTATATTACTGGGTGGCCAACTTTGATATATTATGTTCATTTTTGATATTCGCTTCACTATTGTGGATTGAGATATAGATGATCAATTACTTTTACTGCCATTGGCAGAATATACGTCTAGGGATAACTCCATTAAATTGGGAACTTATCCAATTCGTATTAGCTGGCATGCTCGCATCTTAAGTTTCTGTATATTTTGGATCTGGGGCATGACATATTTTTTTGGTGGCCCATGCAGGACAAGATAAATGATTTCGGTTACGTTACTGTACCGAACGTACTTGCGTTTGGATAATATATTAGAATCTCAATCCACTGCTGCTATTGGAAATCCTCTTGACTTTTACTATCGCCTCTGCATTTCATATTTGTGCTCAAACTATACCTTTCTTGAATCTCTATTTCTGAATTGTTGTCTTTCCTCCCTCGGAAGGATGAACACTTGTGTTGACGATCAATTCGTCATTGTCTTATTATTAATTGTGACTAAGGTAGGTAGATTATCTTGCAGATAATTATTTAGGGCATGTAGTGGTTGGATAAATGTCTCTACTAGATGGACCGATATGATATGAATGGCAATTCTATCGAGGTTTAGCTCATATAGGAAAATTCATCTAGTTGAATGATTCATTGAATCACAAATAGGTGATTCGACGACAACATATAAATTAACACATTGAGTTAGAAAGTTTTACCTGAAGGATATAGTAACCCATGCTTGACAGGACTGGGTGATTAGCTAAGGTGGGTAGGCATGTATAGATACTCCACCAAGGTAGGATGTGGAATAGAGTATGGTACCAGCTTAACTCTTGTCTAGGCTAGCCTAAGTTGGAATAGAAGTTAACGTGATCCACCCGGGATAATTAGAAGAATAGGAAGATTCCTTGATCAAAATGGATGAGATGAGTAGGGATACGACTTGAAGGAAGACACAGTTGGATTGTAGATTAAAGAGTGCAAACCTGAAGAACGGTAGAAAATAGAGTCCGAGGATTCCGATAGGATAAAACAAACTGATGAAGTATAATGACTATGACTAGATATAAACCCTTGGAGTTATCATTCTAAAAATACGATTAAGAAGACCCTATTCTTCCCTAACTATGCCTTGATTTTAAACCAAAACCTTGATTTCATACCTCTTCTCCCTAATGATCATATTACCCTAAAACACCATTCCTTCCAAATTCCTGATCAAGTATCTACCTTAGTCGTACCTTATTATTGTGGAAAATTTCTTTTGGAACTTTTCAAAATTTTCCTTACCATGATTTGTAACTCCTCTGTTCGCAATTCTCCTAAACTTGCCTCCTCACTATAAGTCCCTCTATGCCACCTCACTCCAGTTATGACCAACCAAGTAAATACCTTCAAACTTGTTGAAGCCCTGACCCAGATGGGAGTAACACCCAATTGATAGTTGTCCCCTTATAGAATTACCAACCAAAAGTACCGTGATAATACCTAGGTCCCCTTAGTTATTGCAGACTTTAATACCTAAATTCTCATATTCCTTTCCAAAACCTTGCTAGTAGTGTAACCCCTCTTCCTAAAATTCTAAATTATATATTTTATTATTATTATATGTTGACTTAATTAGTGATTTTTGGAATTTTATAAATATTTTAATTGCATAATTATTTTAATAGAAGGACTTAGTCATGGTTAAGGTTTGGAGTGTAAGATGACCAAAAAATTTGGCACGAAAAGTGTAGTCGTGTGCTTTGACTAGTATTTTAGCTATGAAAGACAAGGCCGAGTCATAGGTGTGTTCTAACTAGGAAAACCAGACCAGGTTGTGACATTACCCTAGAAATAATTTAATTATTTATTACTAAGATTATTGGCTTTTAGAAGACCCGGTTGTTCCAAACTAGCCCGATCCCAACCCAAGCCCATGTAGGCATGTAGTGAGGCCAAACACGCCCATGTAGACATATTCTAGGTAGAGTCATATATTTGGTATTCTATTTTGGGATCGACAAATATTTCTAAATATTTTTATACGTATAATATCAGTGTTATTAATATTTAGATAATATTTCTAGAATACTTAGCATTATTTTTTGTGGACCCAATTAGAGTAGGGGTATATCGTGTCACCCAATACTATATCTGCTATTGGCTTATTTTTAGTTAATACTATTATTATTATTATTATTATTATTATTATTATTATTATTATTATTATCATTATTATTATTATTATTATTATCACTAATACTATTATTATTGTTGTTACTACTATTAAATAATATCATTTAATATTATTTGTTAATTCATTGTCAATGAATTATATATATATATATATATATATATATATATATATATATATATATATATACGCCCGAAAACAAAAAATATATATATATGCCCGAGCACCTACAAAATCTCCAACGACGGGAGGATGCCGGGGCAGAAAGGACAAAGGAAGAAGAGACAATTGTGGTCGGGAGAGACCGAACCTAACAACCAGTCCGGGGTAACCCAGGGGACACAAAAAAGGGGAGAAAACGGGATAAGCAAGCCCCGAAACAAGCATTCGGGCGAGGTGAGGGCCACGGGACACCAGATCCTCTCCACGGAACCCAGACTACAGCGGTCTCTGAGGGTTGGTCGGAAGCATCTTACACCGACCGCTGTTAGAGCGAAGGTACCGCGGCGCCGCAGACGCCGAACTTTTCTTGCGTTTGGAGGCTATATACCTCATTATTGGAATGATCGCTGTTCTGAGTGCCCAGAGCCACGTCGAAAGCATGTTCGACCTCCAACATTCTGGTTGGAGTCGAGGGGACATATTTTGGATGTTCTACCATGGCTCGAATGACGGCGTATTCCTTGACCGCCTCCTCTGGTGAGCTAACCTCAATAATCCGTTCAAAGTAATCTCGCAAAAAGGGCAGAGAATCCCTAATCACATTAAGACCATCCGCGATGTGGGTCGCCTCGGGCGTTGGAACGCAACCGGAGTCGTTCGCATCATCTGTGTCCTTTAAGGATGTTTCTGTGTCTTCTCCAACCTTGATTTGTCATGGTGCCAGACTGGTGTCCGAGGGGATTTGCTCCAAATGTTGCTCGGGTAGGTCCTTATCGAAGATATCGAATTTATTAGCGAGGTTGAGAGGAGTGGATACGGTGTGAGCGTTGGAACTCTTCTTCAGAACTGTGAGAGATGAGGTGGTTCTATCGATCAGAAAGATGGCTCCCGTGTCATCCGTAGTGCGGGTAGGCTCTTGGGGTGTTTCTGAGGATTCAATGATGATGTGTTTGGGTGTCGGATTATGGGAGGTTTCATCCGAGGCTTCAAAGAAGATATAGGAGTTGGAGGGGCTAAGGTGGGGTGTTGTTGAATACCTTTGTGCTGTCTGGAGGCAACCATCTGGCTGTTCGTCCTCTTAAGCTCAGGGTATGCTCTAAAGCAATGACGGTGAGATGTCCTCTCTTATGGCAATGTTTACAAAAGAAGGTTTTGTTATCGAAAATGATTTACTGGGTGAGCATCTTGCTGCCTAGTGAGATTTGGATTTGGTTTGGGAGTTCTTTCGAAAGGTCAAGTTCTATGCATATTTTGGCATAATTACCCTTAAATAGGGTACGTGTTTCCTCTGCCATGGCTACGTACGTCCTGAAAGAATTCATAATACGCTTCAAGGCAGCTGGGGCGAAGCAGATAAGGGGAGGTTTGGGAGAGTTACCCATGCTGATACCATATCGGAGTCTTCTGATGTGTTGAAATCAGGAGACCATTTAACGATCGTGTATAGAATCTTGTCTATCCTGCATGTTCCTCTGATCTGAATTGATGTGTAGTCTGATTCTGACAAGAGGTGGATGTAAATATATTTAGGGTCCATGGGAGCAACCTTATACCCCGATGAGATGCCCTTACTGTCAATCTCAGCCTGGATCCACGGCAGTTTCGGGTGGCCTGAAGAAAATTTAAAGAAAAATGTGTGATTAAAAGTTACTGACAGAGCAGCGATTTCGTCAAGCGAGAAGGGCACGCGGATCTTGTGGGAGTCGGACGAATTAGATGGTACGATGTCAGGCAGCTCGATCTCGGGGACCGGCACGAGGGTGGCCCTGACTGGCCTAAGTTTCTCAGCGTACGACCCCACAGCGGAAGGGGGTTTCGGTCGACCTGGGTGGGGGAGGGGCCCCGACTTCACCAACGCGCAGGACAGCATGGGGAAGGCGATCTCTGAATAAAGAGTGACAGCACCGTCAAACAGAGCTGAGGTGCAATAAGGGAGGAAGGACAGCTAGAGGTGGCACGTCGAAAAGCGCGCCTGATGGAGTAGGGGGAGGGCTCCTGGAAGGCCCTATGCCAAGGAATGGTGCCTGAACATGGAGTAGCCAACCCCCAAGTCGCACGAAGTACGAAATCTTGACGAGAGGGGGTCTGCCAGAAGTCGTGCCCTCCGACGGAATGCTAACAGTGGGTGGGCCAAGGCTGTCAAGGTCCACGCTGGATGCACGTACGGGGAAGCCCCCCGTAGTAGCGATATCAGGTGGCGCGTTATGTAAGGCGCCCCTGGGAAGCGCCTGGTCCGGAAGCGCCAACCACCCCCATGCCGAAGTGAAGGTGGCACCCTCGAGGAGATGCGACACGAACGACGACAGGGGAGGTTACAGGCGCGAATGGCGTTGGTGCCAAAGAGGCACCTGACCAGCTAGTGCCAATTGCAAGCGACTACGCCTGCTCCTGCGCCAGTGCATCTGTAACCCGATACGCGTAGGCAGCTCCTGGATGAGCAGAGAGGCCCGGGCCATCAGTGGATGGCGCAAGGGGGGCGGTGCCATCTACGCTAAAGAGCGCGTCCTGGAGAGCACTACTCAGCAGAAGTGCCAAATGCGCAGATCCTGCAAAAGTGGATGGCGCGGGGTGCGACCAAGTCAACTATGATTTGGAATTTGAACTGTGGTCGTCTGACAGTCTCGGGGAGTGAGCCAAGGGGGGACCACGGGTGCAGCACCCGAGGGAGGAAGGTTAATAAATTTATATATATATATATATATATATATATATATATATATATATATATATATATATATATATATATATACAGGTACACATTTTATGTGAAAGCCTTACACTAGAAAGGGACAATATTAAGATTTAGGAATTTATGAAGTATTAGACATATATAAGATATTTATGTATTTATAGATACATTTATATGGGTGTATATATATAGAGAGAGTTAGGAGGAAATGGTTAATAAAAGAGAAAAAGAAAAAAGGGTTATAAATCCATTGGTCGGGTATTGTTCAATGAATAATACCTATAACACCCAGACCCCCAAAACCCGATCTCCTCTGGATAAATCTGTCGAGAGACAGAGGAAGAAAGAAAATCCAAGAAACAAACCCTAACCATAAAATCGCCACGCCCATACCCCGTAGACAGTCTGCGTGGCTACCTCCCGCCGGGGGCCACCGCCGCGCGCGGCCAGAGCAGCCAAAAAATACGGGTGGCAACAACAACAAAGCAGCAATCACAACTGTAGCAGGGCAAATTTGTAAGCGAATTTTTCCTTCCTCGTTCAGTCATTTTACGACCTACTTGATTAGGTATGTTCATAACCTATACGTCTTTGAATTCCATTAATTAGTTTTTCTTCCTTCGTGCTAAAATCTGATAGAAATCGAACAAAAGTTTGGTGAAAACCTGTTCGAAAACAGTTAGAAACTGTTTCAAGACCCATATTTTGGAAGGCAGATTCTTGCTGATCCAAAGGAAACTTTAGGAACCTAGTTGAACAGATCTTTAGACTATAAAAATAGGATCAAAACCTAATTTTTATTTTCTATTTTTGTTCATTATACAGTACAAAAATTCTATATGAAATTTAGGAAAAAAAACTACAAAAATAGTTTTCGAAAATAGTAAAATTTTGCGACACGGAGTGCATCCTGCCAAACCAAACATCGTGTAACAATTGCATCGAAAGATGCGTCTGGTACACCCAAACGTGTGGGCTTTCCGGAAGTTGATTCGGACGTGTGTGCATGCCAAAATCAAGTCGTATCCGTCAAAAATCTCCGTATGGACCTCTTTGCACTAGCCTATAACTTCGTGCACATTCGTTATCTCGAGGCAAAACTTGCGCCAACAGGACCGTATTATTTTTTTCGTCCTGTGTGCCAAGTTTGGTCCAATTCTGAGAAGGTCGATCGGAATACTACTTTGGCGGGCCCGCGACTCGATCCAACTGGCGAATTTGTGCACGGCCAATTGAAATCCAACTTTGGACATAATTTTGGATTCTTATCATCAAACCAAACCCGTAGACATATAGTTTGATGACTTTAGAAACCATAAGCTCTGGCACATTTTTTGGTGTAAAGCGGGTCCAACCGCAGAAATCGTTTTGATCAAAAATTACAATTTTGTCCATGTATCCGGAATTTGACTCTTAGGTAGGTGTTGTTAGACATTCCTTTTTTACCAAACATATTGGTGATATCTGTTTCAGCATCCAAAGACTGTTGTGCGAGTTTGACTTTTGTGGCATACTGAGTGGTTGGTATTATCGGTTTCACCACCAAAGGACCCCAGGCGAGTACATTTCTGATAGTTTTTATATTTTATCATTTCTATGATTTGTGTATGTAGTATTACCTTACATTGATTTTTATTGATTATCGATACGATGATCACACGAGGTAGTAGTTATGGATTCTTTATATGTTGTTCGTGACCAATGTTTTACCATGTTCGTGACCTGTTTGGATCTATGAGTACTAGTCGGGCGGGAAAATATATTAGTAGACATGTAGATATACCCAAAAATATTCCATTTATCTGATCTTGTCTGATAACAGTCACACACTTCACGTACGGGGTGCCGGATTTACCCCTAAGCCGTTTACATGTCGAAAGTGTATTTCAACTCACTAGTTAGATGTAGTCTTGCTATACTACAGTTTCTGTTTCAGTCTTTTATTACAGTTACTTCCTTGTCTTAAATGCCATGCTCTCCTGCTTTTACTCGCATGTTTCATACCATGATTCCTTGTTTATACACCATCATATATTTTAGTATTATTTACTATTTTATAGATTTTATCAAATTATTGGAACTGCTGTTAGAATGTACTTGTTCCATTCCTGACTGGAAAACAACATTTTTCAGGTTATTCGCAGCTTTACTTAACATTTGGGAGACCAGGGTATATGCTGAGGTCAACCTAGAAGATTAACTAGATAGTTAAGTTAGTTGTCTTTTCTATTTTTGTGAGACATTGTATACTTTAGCAAATGTAAACTTATGAATTTTGTAATCTAAATTAGTTAGTGAATGTGCAATAAAGTTATTATTTATGTGATTTGAGCATTGTGGCTAGACAGAGTTCTACCACCAATACTACGGCATAGGTTGGCTTGGACACACACTTGCATATGGAAAAAGAAAAAAAAACGGGTGTGGGTCGTGACAAGTAGAATCACGACCGTAGCCTTGTTGTTGCATTTATAAAGTTGAGGTGCATTTAGTATTTAGTAGGATATGCACCCTAGATATTAGTGGCATCAGTGTCCCATATGAACCATGTACGACTAGTCGTACTTGACTTCTTTAAGATATTAATCTTTAATCCTTTTATAATATGTCTTAGTGTAATTTCGAGGACGAAATTCTCCAGGGGGTAGGTCGTAAGCCCCATGGATTTTAGTATTTCTTTTTAAATTTTAAATGAATTATTTTTAAAAATATTTTATTATAACTAGTTTTGATCATTAAATATACTTTTCTGTGAGTTTAATTTTTTGAGCGCCAGGGATGTCAATCTCTTGAAACATCCTTTATGAGTTTTGATGTAGACAAGTTTATCTTCATTTTGGTATATCATGTCCCACTCAAACTTGTTTCCTAGTACTCAATTTATATCGTACAACTTTCGGGTCAATTTAGGCCATTAGACCATCTACCAAAAAAATGACCTAATTTCCAATTTAATTTTGGGACGTGACACGATCCAACCTAATCGACCCAATATATGGTTTTGACCTATTTTGAGCCTACTACGCACATGCCACTTGCGTGCAATCTAATTGAGGTCATGCATGCTATTATTTCATTAATGATCTAAATTACACTCCAAATATCAAAGTCACGGTAAGGGACACCAAAAGATCTAAAAAAAGTGGGAGTTCACGAGTCACTAATTTATCATCCTAGTAAGAACCAATTTACCTCAATCAATCGATGATCCCCTAATTCCTAAAAGTAAGAATGGCTTATAATCTATTCACTCTAGAGACTAGGATATGGTTTTAGGAATAATGAGGTTAGAAATATTTGAGTTGCGACATCGTACCTTGACCTTTGGTAATAATAAGTCATGATGTGATCGATAACATGATAGGGTAGTTGTGAATCAGTTTTGAGGATCGTAACCCGAGTCCAAATAAATGAAAATGATCGCTTACAGTGGTACCTGAGTCAATAAGATGGAATGACCCGCTTGTCCATGGTATACGAGAGTCTATCGGTGGGATAACGAACTCTAAAACATGTCACGGGAAAGATCTCTAACTACTAAGTCGTGAATTTCTATTTATGTCAAACCTGCCAGACTAGTCACAAGGGTTCTACAGGTATTGAATGTTGTGCTCATGCATCACTTGTTGATTACTAATACAACATAATGATGGGGCGTCATGCTACAAATTTTGGCTAAGCTGGTGAATGTGTTGTTCTAATACTAAGTCACTTCTTTGATAATAGAATTTTGTACCTAGAGTAACATCTACTGAATCTCTAATCTTGGAATGTGTGTCTACCACAGTCCTTGCAATACTTGTCCTTGTTTTGGTCTATTCTTCTCTGTCTAAACTGTGTGGGCCTAGTCAAGTAAGGTTTGAGAAGGCATACAGGTTGCTAGTTAAGCCAAGAATCAAGATGAATATTTGGAGACTCACAATAATTGATTCCTAGAGATTAGATAGTCTACTAGGTTTGTGGTTTACCCAAGGGTAAGATCTTACTCATTTTTCAAGCTCAAATGACTAGAAGGTCACGATATTAGTACTAGGGTCAAGGGAAGGACGAGCGACTTTAGGCAAGGTTATAGTTATATGGCTTGGCCGATGGTTGCTATACTTGTGCATATAACTAACATGGCCATGGGGATACTCTGTATCTATCTATCAAATACGAGCGTTCGTCTTTCCAATCAGTGAAAGACAAAAGCAATAAAGAGTTCAAGAAAGATGTCATTGAATACAATTACGTGATTCAAAGGCGAATGTGTAATTCAAGAGGAATTGTCAATGCAGTCGCGGATGAGATCTTAAATACCTCTATATCTCAATCCACGTGGAATAATCATATGAAGAGTGAACCAAGTGCACTATGGTTGATCAGACCATAATACATTGATTCTAATTAGATAATATGTTTGTGGGCGTCCCAGTATACATATGTCCTGAACAAGCTCGACAAAGAATAAGCTTGCAAAACTAGGCTATAAATAGCATCGTCATTCAGGGTAGTTTAAAGTATAATTACAGAAGAAAATGTTGAAAGCAGTAATAAATAGTTCGAGTTTCACAAGGATCTAAGTCTTATCCGGTGTGCTTGCGTATACAGTCGTCCTACTGGTTCTTGTATCAGGCCTTGGTTGACCAATGGGTATGGGCTACAAAATCTCTATATTCTGGGTAAACATCTCTCATATACTAGTATATATTCATTATCACTCTGTTACACTTTAATACTAGGTTATAAGGATACAGGTTGTAGGTTGTAGTCATACTACTCAACTTATAAAGTCAACTAATAGAGAAACTGAGGAATATAACATGTATACTTGTACGAGTTATCTCCTAACCTCCCTATTCAGCATGAAAGAAGATAAGATTTACAGTGAAAGGAATCAAGCAGAGGCAAGTCAAGGTAATCGGACGAGAGTTCGAGATTTGGAATCAAGGAAGGAAGTCAAGCTTGTGGATGAGATTCCTATATCATAATCCTATGTGCAGGCTCAAATCAGTACAGTAACGTAACCGAAGTGACAAATGTGACCTGCATGGGCCACCACAAAAATATGTAACATCCCAGTCCCAAAATACTTAGGACTAAGTACGTAAACATGCCAGCTATATACATACGAAGTATACTCCAATGTATGGAACCCCGTATGTATACATAAGCTGTAAAATGCAGTAAAACCATGATAACTAAATCTCATCCATAACAATAAAGAATAATATTATAATCAACTCAAGAATTTGTCATTTATACATGTAGTTGGGCGGAGACAAATCCACTACCAACCAATTTAAATGAAAGAAGATATATAAGGAAATGATCCAAAAATGGCAAGATGAACCAAGAGCAATCATCCTCGAAGAAATGGAGAAGATCATGGCCTTGTCTAGAACACCTATAAAAAGTCACAAAGCACACACCTGGAGAGATAACCAGGTCCTTAGAGGGACGTAACAAGATACATAAAGAATATGCCATATAATCTGTGATATATAATCGAGAGTAAAAGGGGATGCATGCAATATGATACCTACCAATTCTACAGTAAAAATGTAGTTCAGAACAAACCTTCAACGCATTGGCACTCTGGCTCGGGTGCAGGAACACAGGTATGGTCCCATCAGCATACCAGGGACCTCAAAGCATAACATTTCTCGAATGTCAGAGGCTAGCAGGAAATCAGGTATCAGGATCCAGGACCGTATCTCCAGTGGATATAACCGGCAATAATAGTAAAGTGCATACGTGGCCCATACGTTAAGGAACTGTTCTTCCCACCCAGTGCCTAGTAGGGTCACATCCATGACTCATAGAAACCTCTAGTAACTGCCAAGTCTAC